>PVJL010004965.1:0-46020 GCA_004026885.1 Lyroderma lyra
GGTCTTTTATGGTTCCATATAAATGTGATAATTCTTTTATCTATTTCATGAAAGTGTGATTGTGGGATTTTGATGGGTATTGCATTAAATCTGTAGATTGCTTTGGGCAGAATGGCCATTTTAACCATGTTAAGTCTTTGTATTCATGAACAGGGGATATTTTTCCATCTCTTAATGTCTGTTTCAATGTCTTTCAAAGTGTCTTATATCTTTCCATGTATAAGTCTGTCATGTTCTTTGTTAAGTTAATTCCCAGGTATTTCATTCTTTTTGTTGTGGTAGCAAAAGGAATTGACTCCCTCATTTCTTTTTCTGAGGATTCGTTATTTGTATATAGAAATGCTGCTGTTGATTTTTGTGCATTGATTTTGTATCTGCAACTTTACTGTATTCATTTATTGTTTCTAATAGTTTCCTGGAGGAATCTTTGGAATTTTTTATATAAAGGATCATGTCACCTGCAAATAGTGACAATTTGACCTCTTCTTTCCCCATTTAGAAACCTTTTATTCCTTTCTCTTGCCTGATTGCTGTCGCTAAAACTTCCAGTACTATATTAAATAGCAGTGGTGACAGGGGGCATCCCTGTCTTGTTCCTTACTTTAAAGGATTACGCTTGAGCTTTTCCCCATTCAGTATTATGTTAGCCAAGGGTTTCTCATATATGGCCTTTTTATGTTGAGATACTTTCCTTCTATACTTTATTTAGTGTTTTGATCATAAATGGATGCTGTATCTTGTCAAAAGCTTTTTCTGCATCAATTGATATGACCATATGGTCTTTATCTTTGATTTTGTTTATGTGGTGTATCACATTGATTGATTTTTATATGTTGAACCATTTTTGTGCTCCCAGGATGAATCCCACTTGATCATGATGTATGATATTTTTGATGCATTGTTGTATTCTATTTGCTAATATTTTGTTTAGGATTTTTACTTCTGTGTTCATCAGGGATAGTGGTCTATAGTTTTCTTTTTTTGTGTTGTCTTTAGCAGGCTTTGGTATTAGGGTAATATTGGCCTCAAGAATGAGTTAGGAAGTATTGCTTCCTCTTCAAATTTTTGGAAGAGCCTGAGGAGGATAGGCCTTAATTCTTTTTTCAATGTTTGGTAGAACTCATTGATGAGACCATGTGGCCAGGGCTTTTGCCTTTAGGGAGATTATAGATACTCATTTCAATCTCTTTGCTATTGATTGGTCTATTTAGATTATCCAGTTATTCTTGGCTCAGTCTAGGTAGGCTATAAGTTTCTAGAAACCTGTCCATTTCTTCTAGGTTGTTAAATTTAGTGGCATGAAGTCATTCATAATATTTTCTTAAAATTCTTTGTATTTCTGTGGTATCAATGGTAATTTCTCCCCTTTCATTTCTAATTTTAAATATGTTTGCCCTTTCCTTTTGTCCTTTGATTAGTCTAGCCAGGGGTTTGTCAATTTTGTTGACTTTCTTAAAGAACCAGCTCTTCGTAATATTAATTTTTTCTGTTGTCTTTCTGTTCTCTAATTGGTTTAGCTCTGCTTTAATTTTTATTATTTTTTTTCCTTTTGCTGACTTTGTGCTTTATCTGCTCTTCTTTTTCTAGTTCTTTAAGATGGGATGCTAAGGTGTTTACTTGTGATTTTTCTTGTTTATTGAGATAGGCCTGTAGTAATATAAATTTCCCTCTTATTACCACTTTCATTGTGTCCCAATAATTCTGATATGTTGTATTTTCATTGTCATTAGTTTCTATATATTTTTCATCTTGGCTTTTATTCATTCTTTTACCCAGTCATTTTTTAATAAGATATTGTTTAATCTCCATATATATGTGTTTTTTTCTGCTTTCCTTTTACAGTTGATCTCCAGTTTCTAAGCTTTGTGGTTTGAGAATACAGTTGGCATGATTTTAATCTTCTTGAATTTGCTGAGACTACTTTTGTGTCCCAGCATGTGGTCTATACATGTACACTGGAAAAGAAGGTATACTCTCTTTTTGATGAATGAAATGTCCTGTAAATGTCAATTATCACCAATTACTATAATGTGTCATTTAGAGCTGAAATTTTTTTATTTATTTTCTGTTTGGATGATCTGTCCATGGCTGTTAGCAGGGTCCTTAAGTCTCCCACAATGATTGTGCATTTATCAGTTTCTCCTTTCAAATCTGTTAGTAGTTTCTTTGCATATTTTGGTGCTTTCTGGTTGGGAGCATATATATTAATCAGTGTCAAATCTTCTTGTTGTAATGTGCCCTTTATCATTATTTAATGTCCATCTTTGTCTTTTACTATCTTTTTTAACCTGAAGTTTATTTCATCAGATATCAGTATGGCCACTTCTGCTTTTCTCTGGTTGCCATTTGCTTGTAGTATTGTTTCCATCCTTTCAATCTGAGTCTGTGTTTGTCCTTATGGCTGAGGTGTGTCTCTTGGAGACAGCATATGAATAGGTTTTGTTTTTTAATCCAGTCTGCTACTCTGTATCTTTTTATTGGTGAGTTTAGCCCATTAACATTTAGAGTGATGATTGATATGTGAGTATTTCCTGCAACCATTACTTATTTGTTTGTTTGTTTTTGTTTTATTTGTGTTTCTTTCTTGTTGCCCCAACTTTATTCCATTTTTTCAGATGTTTTGTTTCAGGTTGAAGAGCCTCCTTCAGTATTTCTTGAAGTGCCGGCCTTGTGCTGGCAAAGTCCCTCAGTTCTGTGTCTCTGAGAAGGTCTTTATTCCACCTTCATGTCTGAAAGATAATTTTGCTGGATAATTTACTCTTGGCTGGAAGTGTCTCTCTTTTAAAGTTTTGAATATTGGATTCCACTCCCTCCTGGTTTGTAGAGTTTCGGCTGAGAAATCTGATGCCAGCCTGATGGGTGTTCCTCTAAAGGTTATAGTTCTTTTTTCCCTGGCTGCCTTGAGAATTGTCTCTTTGTTGTTTTGGACACCTTTAGTACCATGTGTCTTGGAGAAGATTTTCTAGGGTCCAGGTATCTAGGGGACCTGTTTTCTTCTTGAACTTGGGATTCCAGATCTTTCCATAGGTTTGGAAATTTCTCATCTACTGTTTGTTTGAGTATGCTTTCTGTAGAGTGCTCTGCTCCTTCTTCTAATCCTATTATCCTGATGTTGTTTTGTCTCATGGAGTCAGATAGTTCTTGCAGAGTTCTTTCAATCCTTTTGGTTCTGTATTCCCTCTCTTCCTCTTTCTAAGCTGTTTCCATGTTCTGATCTTCAATATCACTAATTCTTTCCCCCATCTGGTTGGCCTGTTTCCTATGGCAGATATTTCAGTTCTCACTTCTTTTATTCTATTATGTATCTCTTGCATTTCCATCTCGATCTTCCTTATGTTTTGAATTTCTTTGTGAAATTGTTCCTTTTGTTCATGGATATCCCTTTTTTAAATGTTGTTCATGTTAGCTATGGTGTTCTGCCAGTATGTTTTTATTTCTCTCAGAGCCTTTAGAATGGCTACTTTAAATTCTCTGTCTCTTAGTTCAGAAATTTCTAGGTCTAAGAAGCTGTCTTCTGGATTAATTTCATGTTCTTTCTGAGCAGTTTTAGTTTTTAAGGAATTCATCCTGTCTGGTTGGTCTTCCTCTTTGACATAAGGGTGTTATGTTCAGCAGAGCCCAGGAGCCCTGATTAGAACTTTTGTGGTGTCTTGCTGTAGGGAAGATACTAGGTGGCTCTGGGGGGCCAAGTTTTGGGAGAAAGGGGTCTTGTTTATTTTTTTATTTCTGGTCTCCTGCCACGTTTGGAGGTGGTACACATCTATCAGGGGTTCCTCTGCTTCTTGCAGTTATTAGTTGGGTGGGGAGGCTGTAGGAGAGGGGAGAGGCCACAGAAAGTGCACTCGGGCAGCTCCACCTCCTGCCCTATGCAGGGGAAGCTGGGTGATATGGGTTGAGACTGCTCTTGCTGGCTGGGGTGACTACTATCAAATCTGCCTTTCTTCCTGGGCCTGCTCCAGCAACCAGCTGTTGGGGCAGAGTCTGCAGGCTTGCACTGCTTGTAGGCCCCAGGGGTGTGCATGCCCCACAAGTCCAAAGCTATGGGCCTGACCTCAGGCAGTATGAAGGCAGCCAGCTCTCCCTCCGCAGTGGGCCGGAAACAGGAACTGCAGCCCTGGGTAGGAGCTGTGTGTGCTGGTGTTGTGGGTCGTGAGGGTGCCAAGAGCCAAGGTGCTGTCTCTGGGGACCTACCTTGGCCTGCGGCTGTTCAGAGTCCTCACTCAGCCCTCTTGCTACTCAAAAGTTTCAGAGGCTGGCTCCCAAGCTCTGTCCCCAACATGTTGCTCTAAGGTCCGGCTCCCCCACAGTCTCCCACCATTCTGCCACTTTGCTGGCTTTTACTCTTGTTGCCTCTTGGTCTTCCCCATCTTGTGCACTGTGCTGCTCCTGGATAGTCAGCAGCGATCGTGTCCTATTGCAATCATCTCTGCCCCCTCCCCTCTCTTCCTCTTGCCCCCTTCTCTCCAACCTTCAGTTGTTTTCTTGCGATGCGTGGATTTCTCAGCTGCCGTTGTGTCACTCAGTGTCCTCTTTCTTGGCTTCTTGATGGCCATTCAATTGTGTTTTCTGGGGGAGGCTTTAGGGACCTCCTCTCCAGTCACCTTCTTGCCCTCCTCCTAGACTAAATGATCCATTGGCATCATTTTAAAACACAGGTTGGGCAGCATCGCTCTGTGGCCTATAACAGAGTACAACCCAAGGGGCAGGCAGGGTAAATCCTTAGTCAGTCGGAAGGTGGTTGGCACATGTTGCAGCAGTTACACACTGGCAATGCCATTCAGATCAGCTACCTGGGATCCCTTGGCCATGTTATATGAGAGAAAGATAAAAAACCACAGCCACCTGGTTGCTGGATATATGCACAACAACCTGACACCCAAGTAAGTGCTGCTGAGAGGAGAAGGAGGGCAGAGGCTCCCATGTTGCAGCCAAGAGGCTTAAATCTGTCCTTGTAGCAGCACAACCTTGGAGGTCTTCCTTAGCTACTCCAGGAGGCCTAGGACCTGGCCACAGCTTCCCATGATATCTGGAGGGACCAGACTAGACAGACTCTCTTTTGTTAAAAGTCTCTTGATCCTATTGCCTTGCTAGCCTTTCAAAGGCTGATGTGGCCTGGGGAAATACAGATTGGGTATGTAAATACCTTTTATTCAAAAAGCCCAGCTCCTCTCCACCCTGTCCTCACTCCAAACACATGCACAGTGCTTTAAAAGTGGTAATACTGGGCCCCTACAACATTCAGTAAGGATACAAAAATAAAACAACTCAAAAAACAAAAACCAAGAAACAAAACAAAGCAAAATAAAACATGGCTTTTACTCTAAGCTTTGTAATCTAGTTTGAGGGTTATCATAGGTTTAGAAAAATGAAGCCAAATGAAACAAGAACAAATTAAGATAAACATTTTGAATAGCCATTGTGTTAGGCTGAACAACCTGATACATTCAGGAAAGGTTTCTGGGAAGAAGTGAGGTGATGAAAACACTGGAGAGGAGTATTGCTGTTTTGATTTGTGACTGGGAACTCCCTGTCTTCTCTGTGCAATGTTAGTTCAGGCAGGAGAACACACACACACACACACACACACACACACACACACACAATTTTCTGAAGTGGAGAAAGGTCACTGAGCAGCACTTGCGACAATTCCCAGTGGTACAATTCTACAGTTCTATTGCCCTCCTCAGGAGATGACAAAGTAAGTAATAACCATGAAAACTCTAAGTGCCCATATTTGAATCTCCTGGGCACTGTGAAGAGGGAAGCAGGCCCAAGATTCATTCAAGATTCATGCTATAAAAGCCGAGCACCTATGCAGCAGGAGCTGGAAGCAGCCTGGCTTGTGAGTAATATACTCAGGTAGAAATCAAATTTTCTCCTGTGTGACTCTGGAAAAGGTTCTTATCTTCTCTTTGAACTTGGGTTCCTCAACTGTGAAATGGGAATAACACTTACCTTAAAGAGTTATGAAGATGAAATATGTGTATACAAAAGCTAGTAAGGCATGTGGCACATGGAGAGCAATACATTAGGACTACAGTTCTGCAGATGTAGCAGAGGTCTCCTCAACCAGGAAACTGGGGAAAGACAATGATGTGTGGTTACAAGACATGTAAGAATTCAGTGAAATTAATAGTTATTGACCATGTCTAGGATATTTATACAAACAACATGCACCATGACAATGCACCTGTCCCCACTGTGGTCAGTGTTCATCAAGAACTGGACAAATGCATTGAAAGAGTCTCCAGAAAGAATTCACTGAAGCCAAACACAGCCTCTCACAACAATGCCAGCGGGTACACAGATACATATGGATTTCCAGAACACTCTCAGTGGGGGGAACATGTACTACAAGGGGCCCGCCCTCCAGAAGGTAATTCTGGATTTTTTGAGTTTCCCCTCATATATCTTAATACAAATAATATACATAAATGCTTCTCTGAATAATCTCACTCATATGTGGAAACTAAGAGAATTGAACTCATAGGAACAGAGCGTACAATGGCAGTAGCCAAGGACTGGAGGGTGGGGGAAATGAAGAGATGTTGGTCAAAGAGTACAAACTTCCTGTTATGAGAGATGTAAGATCTGAGGATCTAAAGTACAGCATGGTATCTATAGTTAACAATGGTGTATTGTATACATGAAAGTTGTTAAAAGAATAGATCTGAAATATTCTCACCATAACAGCAACAAAAAGTACAGTTAACCCTTAAACAACATGGGTTTGAACTGCATGGGTTCACTTTAAAATAAAACATTTTTTTTCAATAAATACTATAAATGTATTTTCTCTTTCTTATGATTTTAATAGTTTCTTTCTCTATCTTTATTATAAGAATATAGTATGCAATACATATAACACACAAAATAGATGTTAATTGACTATCTCTATTACCAGTAAAGCTTCCTTTCAACAGTAGACTTTTATTTGTTAAGTTTTAGGGGGATGCAAAAGTTATACATAAATTTTTGACTGTATATGGCAGGGGATTGACATCCCTAATCCCTGCATTGTTTAAGGGTCAATTGTAGTAATTATGTGAGGTGAAGAATGTGTTAAATAATCTCATTAGGGTAATCACTTCACAATAGATCACATTACACACCTTAAAAATACTGTATTGTATTTTTCTAAGAAAATAATGTGTTTCTCTTAGAATGTTGATTCAAGAGAAGATCTTAAGTGTTCTCACCACAAACACAAAAAAATTGTAACCATGTGAGGTGATGATTATGTTAATTAGCTTGAGTGTGGTAATCATTTCACAGTGCCTACATATATCATGTTGGACACCTTAAATATATACACTATTCATTTGTCAAGTATACCTCAATAAAGCTGAAAAACAACAGTAACAAAATAACTACATTTTAAATCCAGGTACTTATTTTTCCTTTGCTTCATCATGATCAGTTCAAGAATATATAACAACATGCATACCTTTAGTTAGCCATCATAGATCCAAACTGTTATCCCAATCACAAAAATTGGTTACAAAGAGGCTATGGTAGAATAAACCATATACATTGCAGAGTAGGTATAAGTTAGGAAAGCACATTGGGATCTCATTGGCTAAAGATATTTGGCAGCCTATGAATCAAGAGGAAAAAAATATATGAAAGCCTATTGTAGGATTTCCTGGTGGTGTAGTGGCTAGGCTTCAGTGCTCTCACCGCTGTGGCCTGGGTTCAATCCCCCCTCAGGGAACCACCAACAACAACAACAAAAGCATATTGTAATGTATTAACAAAACAAGAATCACTAAATGAATCAGTGTTACCTGGGTCACTGTAAAAGGATTTGATCTGGTGTGACTGAAGTTCAAGGAGCAGTGGGAGGTTGGTTGGAGTCATAGTATTAAGAGCTTTGATTGATGTACTAAGCTGTTTAATTTTATTTAATAAGCGATAGAATAGTTATTTCAGTAAATCAGCATTGTGTTTAAGAAAGAATCTGAAAGTAGTATAGGGAATAGAATGAAAAGGTCTGGGTACAGAAAGGATTGGAAGGAAGCTATAGTTCAGACATTATAAAGTTCCGGTCTAAGGCAGGGGCAATGGGAATTGATATAAAAAGAAAATGTTTGCTAACTCTGTTGCAGACAGAATTATGGGGCTCAGTGTTTTATTGCATATGTCAAAGGATAAAAACAATTAAAGAAGATGCTTGGTTTCTAGACTGGATGACTTGGGAAATGAATGATGGAAGTAGCAGACACTACTGGCTGCCTGTACTTCACTACTTCATACAGATTGCTGGTTGGTTCCCAGTAGACCTCCTTTCTTGATAACAAAGCCCTGGACTTGTATCAAAGTGAACACAACATTTAACAACCTCCTTCCCATTAGAAGAAAAAATCTTGCCTGGGATGTCTGGGAAGTCTCTTTCAAAGAGATAGATTGCGCCCTTCTCTCTCATTTCCAGAATCTTATTGCCTAGAATGAAGATACCGGGTTAACCGTGGCAGGGAAGCCTCATACAGAAGAGCAAAATGTTTAGAGGGAGCCTACATTCTCATTACTTCATAGAGCTAACACAACTGTCCTAAATTTTCTGCCTCTGGATTTCTTTATATATTTAAGCCACTTTTGATTTGGGTCTTTGTTAATATCAATCAAACCTAATTATAGCTGATTCATCTACCTGCTCTCTTTTCTAACAGAACCCTGACTATTCAGACACCCACCATCTCAAAGGAAACCATATGATGTGAGAGAAGCAGGCCTACCACAACGGCCCCTCTCTTTCTATTTTACAGTAGATTATTTTTAAAAGTTGATGTAACACAATTTTGGCCAATGGAATGAGAGAAGTTTTCTAGAAGGCTCCTGGGAAAGGTTTTCTTTGATGATGTGAAGACAAACAAGAGAATAAATAGTCCCTGTTTTCTTCCAATGGACTGCTCTGTCTTGATGTGATGCCTGGAGCTGCAGCGGCCATCTTGTGATAGGCCAGCCAAAGGATAAGCCAATGGGCTGCAAATGACAGGAAGTAAAAATAAAAGAAGTGGGTCTTACTTGATGTCATTTAGCCCCCTGAGTTAACCAGTCAAGCTAATGACCTATCTCCAGAAGTCTCATTTGTGAAATAATATTATCATTGTGTAGAATAATTTTCTTTATTGTTTAAACCAGTGTTGTCCAACCTTTTGGCTTCTCTGGGTCACATTGTCTTAGGCCACACATAAAATATACTAACACTATTGCTAGCTGATGAGCTAAAAGAAAAGTCATAAAGAAAAATCTTACAATGTTTAAAGAATTTGCATTGGGCTGCATTCAAAACTGTCCTGTGTTGCAGGTTGAACATGCCTGGTTTAAACCAATTGAATCTGTGTCTTCTGTTAAAGTTGAAAGCTTCCTCGCTGATATTATTGTTATTAAAAAATGGAGAAACCGGTTGGAGAGGACTGTAGAGAGGATTCTATTTTTTAAATGTTAACTTGAGGGAGTTCCCTGGTGGTGTAGTGGCTTAGGGCTTCATTGCTGGCACTGTCAGCGCTGTGACCTAGGTTCAATTCCCAGCCAGGGAAATATCCACATACAAATAAAATAAAATTTAAATAAATAAATGTTGACTTGAATGATTTGTTATGACTATAGGAAACTTGAAATACAGGTGGAGCAGAACTTGGATATTGAGGATCAAAGATATATACTTGGATATGGAATTGGAGCCATGATTTAGAAGAACAAATCCTCAGAGACAACATGTAGATTGAGAAAGAGGTCATGGATGAACACCTGGGAAGAAATTTCATTTAAAGAATGAGAAAATGGAGAGTCAGAGAAAAAGGAGACCAAAGTAAGAAGGGAAATAGAGGATAGAACTTTAAGAAGGAGTAATTGCTGCAGAGAAGAGACTGCAAGATTTAGCAGTGTGAGGTTCATCGATGCCCTTTGAGAGTATAGCTTTAGTACAAAGGTGGGAGGGTGGAGGAAGCTTGCTTACAGTGGACTAAGGAGACTGGAAGTATTAGCTACTTTATTGGTTCTCAAATCTTAGTAAAGCTTCATTTTAAAAGAATAAAAATGGCAGATTGCCACACAGTTTTTGATTCATTAGTTCTGAAACTGAAGACCAAGAGGCTGCATTATAAACAAGGACCTGGGTGACCCTGATGTAAGCTGTTCATGACCCACGCCTTAGGGAGCACTGGTTTACCCTCTATGAATTATTTATGTAAGGAGGTAGGTGGAAACTTGAGGTCAGGCAGAGTTGGTGAAAGGCGATTATGTTGGGAAAGACTCAAGCATTATTGGAAGGATACATGTGGAGTAATGACACAGAAGATAGGCGATATCTGGTAGCACAAGGTCCAAGAGAAGGATGTAGTTGATAAAGGATGAAGGATTCTCTAAGACAGAAAAGAAACAGATAAGGAAGAGTAATGCTATCTATGCCAAACCACTTGCAACTAAATTTTCTGTGCTTTTCCCAATTCTGCCCATCCTACTTTCTTTGTGGTTTTCACATCACCCTCTCTTCTTCCAGAAACCCTTAGAGTTACCCTTAAAGATCCTGCTTAATTGTTTCCTCCTCAATAAGCAAAGGAATGACTAAAATGCCACAAGTGGAAACTATTAGAGGGTTTTGGTTCATGAAAAAAATATTGTTTCAATCAATTAGATTCTCAAAATGAAATGAACTACCTCCAGACAAAGTGAATTTCTCATTTTAGAAGATCACAAGCATAGGCTGGGAAATGTTTTGACAAAAGGTGCAAGCAGAATTGATGCACAGACTGATGCACCAGGCAAGCTAGTATTCTTTTCAACTTTGAGATTCTAGGTGATATTGGAATAGAAGAGCCCTCAAAAGGGACGAGAAAAGAGCAAATGGAACATACAGCTAGGAAGAAGGTGGGCAGCATGCAACTACTGGGATAGACTAAAAATAGAAGGTACCAGAGCAGAATTCAAAGTAGGTTTTACCTTCCCTGTGACTTTTACCTTAGGTTGACTTAATATTTTTCTAACTTCCAGCTAAGTGCTGGTGCTAATGTTTGATGCAAATTTTAAGTCAAAACTGGAAATAGCCTTAAGCTGTGTCTATACCTCAGGCTTGCACTGAAAAGAATTTTAAGTCCATCAGTGAGGCCAATTCTAATATTTTGAGGTGAATGATTTTTTGCATAAGGAATGAAAAAGATAATCAAATACTCCTGGTGTTCAGACACTCAGCTTTTTATGGGCAAAAATGGCAAGACCAATGATCGATAGATAGTGTACTGAGGCATGACAGAGAGTAATGATTATTGGGGGGGGGGTATTTTTCTCAAAAATAAGAAATTTATTTAATGACTGGTGATAATTAATCTGTTGTTTATTCCATGAATAATATATGTATGGTTGATTACTGCTAAGTAAAACGTTAAATGCAAATAAGAAAAAAAAAAGACAAAGAGGTACTGTGCTCATTGTGAAAGACAAAATTGAGTACTATCAATTATACTAATTAATTGGCATGAATAATGCATCAAGAAAAGAAGTTGATTAATATCAGTAGTGACTAATTTAAATTATAACAAATCTCTTCAAAGCCTTCTATGGATTTCACGAACACTCTTTTAGGTACATACCTCCCTCAAGCCATCAATTCCTAGCTCATAATGGAAAAGCAGGCATGGGTGGACAGGTGTCTTGTGATGCCATATAGCAAATGGCTGGTAGGATTCAAACTAAGAGCAGAATTCAACTGCTGTCCTGTCTAATCTCTCAAATGTCAATTTGTATTTTAAATTATTTCCAGAAAGGCTTGTACTTGTGGAAGGATATCAAATATTTGGCTGCAATAGCAGTGATAGAAATACTTGAAATGACTGCCCAGTGCCTGATTGACTGGAGGGAATTATTTCCTGGTGGAATGGTTTTGTTAAGGTGGTGCTGAAAATGGTTGGTTTAATTTCTCACTCATCATTAATGATGTGAAACACAAATACATAATGGGCACAGTTGGACTCAATCTGGTTTATACATCCATGCCTGGCATTACAACAAGGGATTTAGATGCTATTATTAGAACACTTTCAAAGCCTCCAACATACTTCACTATATCAATGGATTTCAAACATTCCCAGAATCCTTCAGGGGGCCATTGATGAACTTCTGTGGAGCAAATGATTGTACCCTGGAACAACAAATCCAATAAGTTACTTTGTAAATTATGGACTGCTATGCAGTGGTAGCTGAACAGCAGAGTTTGAAATGAGTTTAAAGGTGACAAACCAGTTATAAAATCAGCCTGGAAAAATATGGTCCAAAAACTTAGTTGTTAGGCTGAAATGAAAAGCTCCCAGTGTCTGAAATATTGCTTAGAAATATCTGTGCCACAGCAATAGGAAGGAGAGAGAGATCCCAAGATATGTATCTTTCTAATATAGAAGAAGACAGTGGTTTTATGACAGCGTAGAGTGTAGTCAGCACAGAACGGCTAATCCATTTTGTTGTAGTGTAGGGTATACAAGGGGTATAGAAATATAGAGTAAAAAAGTGTAGGTGGGATTTGAGCATGGAGAGTTTGGAAGAAAAGAAGTTTAGACTTTATTTCCTCTGGTAATTTTTCTCTGATCTTTTTGGACTAGATTAAACGCTCCTATTAAGTGCTCCTATTTATTGCTACTGCTTCTTAAAATGCATGAATTCCCCATTAAACTCAATTTCTCTAAGTACACCTTCCTCTCCTTAAGCACCCAGCAAAGACTCTGGCATGTGGAAGTGCTCAATACATATTTAAATAAATGAATGAGCAATGGAAAGCCATTTATGGACTTAGTTGGGGAGGCATGTAATTTAGAAGAGTTAGGGGCTGATGAAACGGTCACATCTGACCAATAAGATTGGATTGTCTCCTACCCCCTTACCAGCTGCTGGGCTCATCTGGATTCACGCCACTGAAAATTATATTGTCACTTAGGAAAGTGTGGGATCTGAGGGAGCAGAGAAAGCTGCAAGGCATGCTACTTCCATCCCTTCCACCACTGGAAACCTTTATTGTGCTTTGACCATTACTTGGTCTTAAAATCACAGAGGAGAAAATTGGGTCTGACAATAATAAATATAGAAAAGTCTGTTTAACATAGGGTTTAGGGTAGAGACTGTAATACAGTGGTACCTTGGTACTTATTGTTAATTGGTTCTGAGAGGTAGGACAAGACCAAAAACAACGAGTACCAAACAAATTTTTCCCATAAGGAATAATGTAAATAAATTTAATGTGTTCCCAAACCAAAAATACACAAAATGACCACAGAACCTAAGATAAGACTGCAAGGGGATGTGCACAGGACAAAAGCTACCATATGACTAACACCAGACCTCTTGTGACTGGAAAGGGTAGCAAGTCACAAGGCAATCAACACCGACCAGTATAGCTTGCACATTGAGTACCAAACAAACGATGAATACCAGGACAAAATTTTTGCATCAAAATGCATTGAGTACCAAATTCAGTGAGTTTCAAAGTGTCAAGCACCAAGATATGACTGTAGAAGGGAAAAAAGGACAGGAGAAAAAAGGTAGTTCATGGGGTAAAGAACAAAGGATCAGTGAACGTAGTACAGAATACTAATTGTTGATAAATAATCCTCCTTTCCTTTTTTAGCAGCAGAATTTTGAATTTTAGCTGAGCTTATTACTACACAGCAAAAAATTGCATTTTCAAACTCCCTTATAGTTTATGTGGCCATGTTTTGTGTAATGAGATATTGTGGCAGGCAGTTCCTAAAATGGACCCCAATGATTCTCCTTGACTTGCTTCCTCTTGAGTATAAGCTGGACCTTCCAAAGAATAGAATACAACTAAAGTGAAGGGATGTCATTTCCAAGATTAGGTTACAGAGAGACCTGGCTTCCATGTTGGGTTGTCCTCCCTCACTCTTTCACTCTGAGGGAAGCCAGATGCCAGATTGTGACTCACTGTATGGCAAGAAACTGATGTCTCTAGCCAATAGACAGCAAGGATCTAAGGCCAGCCAACAGCTTTGTGAGTGATCTCAGAAACATCCTCCCCAGAAAAGCCTCCAGATGACTTAGACCCAGTCAACACTTTGATTTCAACCTTGTGAGAGCCAGAACCAGAAGGACCCAGCTCAAGTGCACATGGATTCCTGACCCACAGAACTGTGATATGATAAATGTTCATTATTTTAAGCTGCTATATTTTGAAATACTTTGTTACACAGCAATAAATAATGAACATAGATATTAAGGAAATATTATGAGGTACTTCCAGAAAATCTCCTACAAGGAAAACAGCATAGTCATCAGGTGTCATGCAGTCTAGAACATGATTGTGCTGGTTGGAGCTCCATCAGTCATCCTGGATCCTGGAGTCAAGGACACCATCCAGAGATGGTAGAATGATTAGTTGAAGAATCTTATGGAAGTTTCTGCAGACCCTGTGGAACTCTCTTACTGATCATAGACTGCTTACCTCTGGAGTACTTAATGTAAACTTCCCTAATATAGCCAGTGCTATTTTGTGTTGTGTTTTCTGTTATGTTGAACCAATCCTAATCCTGATTAATATAGGTGAATAGAGAAAGGAACAGGGACTTTACCATGCATTGGTAAGGAATGTGAGTGAAGTTCTCAGAGAATAAACAGTGGAGACAGGGACTTTTGTAGGATGAGCACAGATGCAGGGATATTTATTACTGAGAAAAAACTGTCACTGTGATTGTCAAGGATGCCTTGAATAATAGCCCAGTGACAAAGTTAAAATATGGGTCCCCAATTCCCATAGGCAAAAACTTTATAGAAGTCTTCTGTCTAAAAATTGGTGAAACATACAACATCTCTGAAATTTAAGAATAACTTAAAAGATTCAGTGTCAAATATGATGTACATAATGCCTGGTACCTGTTTCATTTCCATTTTATACAAATCTTTGTTGATAATCTATTATGTGTTTGTTACTTAAAATATTATCATTTTATTATTATTAATATTTTATATTTGTTTAGGCAACTTAGAATAGTTAATATCAAAAGATGTAAATAGATGTTATATTGGCTTTATTTCTTAAAAAAAGAAAAAAACTTCTAAATAGTGGCAAATCAATAAAGGATCATTATGTCTATACTATTAATCCTATAAGGGTCCAAAGAAAGAGATTAAAATACCATTTCAAATGTGACGCTGGCACTATATCTGCTATTACCAGAAAAATACATTCTTGACATGCCTTCTTGACAATTTTACCTGCCAAAAGGTGAGGAAAGTAATGAAGAAGAAAAAATTGCTTTGAGGATGGCAACAAAGTAGTGGTGTGAGAAGGACCTCCAAAAAATTCCTCTGGCGATTACAACTAATAAAACACCTATGTCTCAACCAAGTACCCTCCACACAATGTACAATCACATCTAAGAAATCCACTTGTTGTATTAAGGTACCTGCAGGTAGGCAGAGGGCTAAACAAAGGAGAAATAAAAGGGGAAGAGCAGGGACACAGCCACATGGGTCCCCACTTGTAACTCTACCATCAGGGAAGGGAGAAGGAAGAAGGTGGTCGGAGAGTGCTCCCGACCTCACTGGGTCTGTGGGACAGAGGAAAGAGGGCTGAGAGGCAAGGGCGTGAAATATCACAGCCAACTCACTTTGGTCTCAGGAGGTGCAGACCGCTCCACAAAATGCAGTGGCCCTACTTCATTCCAATTCTCAGAGGAAAGGGAGCTACTGGGTGGTGAGGAGCCACAGCATGAATGCTCCAGCCAGGAAGGACAAGGAGACAAGAGGCTGCATGTGTGTGTGTTTCTCAGGCCACACCCAGCATGGTCTGAAAGACCAGAAAACAGGACTGACCCCAAGGCTCAGGGCAGACTCTCCACACAGGGAAAATCAAGAACAGAAAGGTGCAGTCATGCTCAAACTCCCTGCATGATCCCCAGAGTCACAGGAAGAAAACAAAGCCACAGATACCCCATCCCCACAGACCTTTACCTACCCAGTATTAGCAGCAAACACCAAAGAAACTGCAGCAGCAAGGCTCCAGAGAAGCTGCCAAATAAGAAACCAGAGAAAGGGAGCTCAAAATAGAGATGAAAACAGATGAACCATCAGAAACAGAGCTCAAAGCAACAATTATAAAAATGCTTAAGGAATTGAATGGTAATTTCAACAGATAGCAAGCCTTAAAGAAGATTTACAAACTATTATAAATGACCAGAGAGAGATAATAACTACATTAACTGAAATGAAGAATGGAATAAAAGTCACTAACTAGGTAAAATAGAAGCACAAAGCTATTTAATAGTGATTTGCAGGAAAAGCCAGCAGAAAACACCAAGGCACATCATAATTAAAATGCCAAAAGTTAAAGTAAAAAAGAAACTTCTAAAAACAGCAAGAGAAATTGAAGTAGTAACTTATAAAGGGACACCCATTTGACTCTCAGCTGATTTCTCACCAGAAACTTTACAGGCCAGAAGGGATTGGCAGAAAATATTCAGTGTGATGAAAACCAAAGATCTACAACCAAGAATATGTATGTAGCAAGGCTAGTGTTCAAAATTTAAGGACAGACAAAGCTTCTTAGATAAAGAAAAGCTAAAGAAATACATCACCACCAAACCAGTACTACAAAGATTGTTAGAGGGACTTCATTAAGATAGGGTAAAATAGGAGAAAATAAGAGAAAGGGATGGAGAAATTTAGTTTGATTGTTAACATAAAATCGAAAGCAATAAAGAAACAAAACTCATGAACACAGTCAATAATTTAGTAGTTACCTGAGAGTAAGGGGGGAGGTGGGTGGGGGAGAAGGGACAGGGACACAAATATATGGTGATGGAAAGAGAACTGACTCTGGGTGATGAACACATAATATAACACATAGAAGATGTAATGTAGAATTGTAAACCTTGAACCTATGTAACTTTTACTAATCAAAGTCACCCCAATAAATTTTTAAAAATGTAACTTTGAATCTAATCATAGTCTACATGAAAAATTTGTTGATAAAATGTAATAAGCACTAGAACTTTTGAAGAATAAAATGTATAATATTTTGTGATAGTCAAGGAGGAGAAATTTGGACATATTCAGCCATGTGTCAGCTTACATTTTTATTTGTGATAATTATTATTTTTATTACAAAATAGCTGTTCATGGCAAAGGAATACAGAAAATGTAGAAAATTACAAAGGAGAAACTAGTCATCTAAATATAACACTGCTAACATTTTGATGTACATTCCTAGCTCTTTAATACCTGCATTGTGTTTCTCTTATTATACAATTTGTATAATACTACACATTGAATTTTATATCCTGCTTTCTCACATTAACAGCACATCATAAACATTTTTCCATTTTATTACATGGTCTACTGAGACATTATTTTAATGTCTACATAATATTCTGTAAAAGAAATTACTGATAGTTTTCATCAGCACTGTGTTCTAGATACTACATAATGTGTGTGCATTGTTGAATTATCTAATTAATACTCACATCAATCATCATTTTAAGTACTTTTAGTATCTCCATATATCCTGGGATTTAGAGAAAACAAATAACTTGCCCAAGGCCGTAAAGGTAAGAATGAGAAGATTCATATTTGAATCCAGCTAATTTAAAACTAGACTCTGTGCTACTGAATTATTATATTTCTCTTACTGTAAGATTTATCAAAATTGACTTAATTTAATTCCCTATTGTTGGATTTCTAACAATAGGATTTTAGGTTATTAAAAATAATGCTGTAGTTAACAACTTTGGCCATATACTTTTGTGAATATTCATTGTTACTGTCTTAAGATAAAGTTATAGAAATAAAATTTCCAGATGAAAGAGTATACTTGATTCTAAGGCATTTGGTACAGTTCAAAATATAGTTGCCAATTTGACAGAAAAATTTATATTTCTTTAAATTTATGTTTCTTAGCTTATTAATAAGGTAATACATTTATTAAATACTTAGATTCATTAAAAAAATACCTGATAATACTTTTAGCATAATTTCTACTGGCTTTAAAATTTTTCTGATTGATTTGTAAGAACTCTTGACATATTAATGATTGTTGAAATTTATCATGAAGTTTTCAAATTTTATTTTAAAATTTGGCTTTAAAAATCTATTTAATTTCTTCTCATGTACAAGATTTAAAATGCTAGGTTACATATCAATATTTTTCTTAATTTTCTTATTTGTTGTTACGTTCAGAAAGACTCTGTGCTCTCTTAGTTCAGACAGATATTTAACCCTATTTTTGAGCAAAGTTAAAGGATGCTTTTTTAAGAATTGGATTCATATTTTAGCTATGAGAATTTCTGACATATTTAACTATATGACCTGCAAATTAAGTGACATACAGCAGCATAGGTGAGAAGAGTATTGAGTTATATGTTATGACCTCATTGTACATTTGACATTTTATTAGTGGTTGGTAAGACATAATTAGAGTTATATATTGTTTAGAGACAAATCATTTTCACATCTTTCATTTGTTTCTGAGAAACAGTGTAGTGTATCCCTGGGAGGACTGTCCATAAAGCAGCTCTAATTTGTGCAGTTTAGAATGAATGACAGTGGGTGATCGACCACTCTCTTTAACAAAATCTCTTACTTCACTTATTGGGACTGCCATTACAGCAAGTAAATAATTCCTGTTTCTCACAAGAATATGCTGTTTCTATTGCCACGATCTTTTCTTTTTTTTCTGCAGCCATTCTACATTTTCATATACGTTGGCACCTATTTCTCTGGGGTGGTATGCTGATCATATAGCTCAGCATTGTTATTCTTCTACATTTCCTATCTGTACATTTATTGCTTTCACATCAACCTGAATGTCTCTTGTTGAAACTTTCTCCCAGCAGAGTTCTTGATTTACAGATTAAGTAAGCTCCTTTAAGTAAATTGAAAGAAGACTCTTCTCTATCAGAGTCCTACTTGTTGTCATGGATCCCAGCAAGTGAGGTGGTACTGGGAGCTATACTGCATTGGTCGGACCAGGGAGAATTGATGCCATAATAATGAAATAATCAAGCTTTCTGAAACTTAATTTTGTAGTACACTGAAGTTTATTTTGGTGTATGGTACAAAATGGAAATCTAAGCTTATGCTAATTTTCTTCAACAGTAATTTATTTCCTTGATTTGAAATGCTAACTCTTTCAAACATAAATTCATATATTTATGTATACACATACATATATACATATTCATATATGCACACATATATCTATTTCTGCACTTTTAATTCCCTTATTCTCTTCTATTGATCAATTTCTTTAGTCTTGTGCCACTCATATTGTTTTCATTATTATAGTTTTATAGCAAATTTTAATATTAGGTAGTGGTGATCCAAATCACTTTCTTTGCCAGTAATCAATTTATTGTTTTTGAGTTCTAAATTCACCCTGCATTGAATGCTCTGGGAAAATGGAGCTGGATCCTTTAAATATTTTTTTGGCATGATGTTAACCTTTGTCAATAGAGGGCGCTAAAGAGACATTGCGAGAGGACAAGGCATTCGTACCTTCTCAGTTCTGAAGGGCTTGCTTGACAGACTCTACAGCCGGCATGACCTACCTAGTACATACATAGCTCCTGCAGTGCATATTAGCCTGAAGTACCCAGCAGTCAACAGGTTCCTCAGCACCTCCTTTGGGCACTTTTGTAGTAAAATGTTTTTAGTGAGACACCTGTCAGTGAACAGCTTTTCCCAGCATTCTACAATGTAAATTTCAATCAAGTTCCACTGGTATAACAGTTACTGGTTTGCCATGCAGTGAGCTACAGTTTTGCCTGCAACAAGGTCTAAGTCTTGGCCCTTGGGAGAGGCATTTTCTTTTAGCAGCCCTGCTTAATATATGTGCTATTCTTATAGTCTTTAACTCCCTTTATGTCTTACCAGCTAACCCTTCATTACTTCAATCCCCTTTTATAGTTAATGCTAAAAATTAACTTTCCTGTTTGAGTTATTGTTATGTTTCGTCTCCTGATTTTTCCAGCTGAGCTTTATTTTTTCACTTATTTATTTATTTGTTTGTTTGTTTGTTTGTTTTTATTGTTGGGTTATTGGGGTGACATTGATTAGTAAAAATGACATAAGTTCCAGGTGTACGATTCTACAATACATCATCTATGTGTTGTGTTATGTGTTCATCACCCAGAGAGTTCTCTTTCCATCACCATATATTTGACTCCCCTTTCCTTCTCTCCCACCCCTTTCCCCTGTACCCTAAGATAACCATGAACCGCTAAATTATTGATTGTATCTATGAGTTTTTGTTTCTTTGTTGCTTTCAGCTTTGTGTTCCACAAGTAAGTGAAATCATATGGTTCTTGGTTTTTCTGTTTGGCTTATTTTGCTTTGCATGATGGTCTCAGGTATATTCAACTTGTCATAAATGGCCCTATTTCATCTTTCCCTGTAGCTGAGTAATATTCCATTGTGTATATGTACCACAGCTTCCTTAGCCAGTTGCCTATTAAAGGACACTGCCTGTTTCCATGTTTTGGCCACTGGGAATAGTGCTGCAATGAATATTGGGGTACATATATCTTTGCAGACTAAGGTTTTCAAATTTTGGGGATACATACCCAGATATGGGATTGCTGGGTCATATTGGAAATCTATTCTTATTTGTTTGTTTGTTTGTTTGCTTGGTTGGTTCCCTGAGCGGGGATCAAACCCAGGTCGTGGTGATGAGAGTGCTAAAGCCTAGCCACGACACCGTCAAGGAACCCCCATAATCTTAATTTTTTGAGGAACCTCCATACTGTCCTCCATAGTGGTTGTATCAGTTCACATTCCCACCAGCAGTGTATGAGAGTTCCTTTCTCTCCACAACGTCTCCAACACGTGTTGTTCCTTGTCTTGTTGATAACAGCCATTCTAACAGGTGGGAGGTGGTATCTCATTGTGGTTTTGATTTGCATTTCCCTAATAGCTAGTGAAGTTGAGCAGTTTTTCATATATCTATTGGCCATTTGTATGTTTTCCTGAGAGAAGTGTCTGTTCAGGTCCTCTGCTCATTTTTTTAAATTGTATTGTTTGTTCTTTTTATTGTTGAATTGTACAAGTTCTTTATATATTTTAGATATTAGCCCCTTATCAGAGGCATTGTTCGCACATATTTTCTCGCATTTGGTTGGCTGTCTCTGCTTTGTTGATGATTTCTTTTGCTATGAAGAAGCTTTTTAGTTTGATACTGTCCCATTCATTTATTTTTGTTCAGGTTCAAGAAGTCCTACTTGAGCCCCAGGTCTATAAGTTTAGTACCAATGTTGTCACCTATACAGTTCATTGTTTGGGGTCTTATTGTGGAGGTCTTTAATCCATTTTGAGTTAATTTTGGTATATGGTGACAGTTTGCAATTCAGATTTAGTCTTTAGCATGTGGTTTTCCAATTTTCCCAGCACCAATTACTGAAGAGGTTTTCTTTTCCCCATTGCACATTTTCACTCCTTTATAAAAAACTATCTATCCATATATTTGTGGGTTTATTTCTGGGGTTTTGATTCTCTTCCATTGGTCTGTGTGTCTGTTTTTCTGCAAATACCAAGCTGTCTTGATTATTGATGCTTTGTAGTATAGGTTGAAATTGGGGAGTGTGATGACTCCAGCCTTATTATTTTTATGTAGGATTGCTTTGGTGATTCGGGGTCTTTTGTGGTTCCATATGAATCTGACGATTCTTTTATCTATTTCTTGAAAGTATGTCTATGAAATTTTTATGGGAATTGCATTAAATCTGTATATGACTTTGGGTAATATAGCCATTTTAACTATGTTGATTCTTCCAATCCTTGAACACAGAATATGTTTCCATTTATTTGTGTCCTCTTCAGTTTCATTTGGTAGTGTCTTGTAGTTTTCAGTGTTAGAAGTCCTTCATATTTTTTTGTTAAGTGTACTCCTAGGTACTTTATTCTTTTTGTTGTGATCACAAAAGGTATTGTTTGTCTCATTTCTTTTTCTGAAGTTTCATTGTTAGTATATAAAAATGTAATTGATTTTTGTACATTGGTTTTACACTCTGCAAATTTACTGTATTTGTTTATTGTTTTCAATAGTTTCCTGGTGGAGTCTTCAGAATTTTCCATATAAATGATCATGTCATTTGCAAAAATGTGACAGTTTAACTTCTTTTCTCCCAATTTGAATGAATTTTATTACTTTATTTTGCTTAATTGTTCTGGCTAGAACTTCTAGTACTATATTGAATAATAGTAGTGACAGACGACTTCCCTTTCTTGTTCCTTATTTTAGGAGAATAGGCTTCAGTATTTTCCCATTCAATATAATATTAGCTGAGGGTTTGTCATATATGCTCTTTATTATGTTCAGGTACCGTTTTTTCTATATACATTTTACTAAGTGTTTTGATCAGAAATGGATGTTGTATCTTATCAAATGCTTTTTCTGCATCAATTGATATAATCATATAGTTTTTATCTTTTAGTTTGTTTATATGGTGCACCACATTGATTGATTTGCATATGTTGAACCATCCTTGTGTTTGTGGGATAAATTCCACTTGATCATGGTGTATAATCTTTTCAATGCATTGTTGTATTCTATTTGCTAGTATTTTATTTAGGACTTCTGCATCTGTGTTCATCAGAGATATTGGTCTATAGTTTCCGTTTTTTGTGCTATCCTAACCAGGTTTTAGTATTAGGGTTATGGTGACCTCGTAGAAAGAGTTGGTAAGTATTGCCTTTTCTTCATTTTTTTGGGAAGAGTTTGAGGAGGGTAGGCATTAGTTCCCCTTTGAATGCTTGATGAAACTCATTGGTGAGATCGATTGGTCCTGGGCTTTTGCCTTTGGGAAGGTTTTGAATGACTGTTTCAATGTCCTTACTGTTGATTGGTCTATTTAAATTGTCCAGTTCTTTTTGGTTCAGTTTAGGTAGATTATGTGTTTCTAGAAACTTGTCCATTTCTTCAAGTTTGTCAAATTTGGTGGCATATAGGTCTTCACAATATTTTTATTTTTATAATTCTTTGTATGTCTGTGGTATCAGTGTTAATTTCTCCTTTGTCATTTCTAATTTTGATTATTTGTGTTTTTTTTCTTTGCCCCTTGTGAGCCTAACCAGGAGTTGTCAATTTCTTTGATTTTTTTTTTCAAAGAACCAGCTCTTTGTTTCATTAATTTTCTCTATCACTTTTTTGTTCTCTATTTTGTTTAGTTCTGCTCTAAATTTTATTATTTCCTGTATTTCTGCTGACTTTGGGCTTCTTTTGTTCTTATTTTTCTAGTTTTTTAAGGTGAAATGTTAGGTTGTTTTATTGTGCTTTTTCTTATTTCTTGAGATAGGCCTGTAATGGTATAAATTTCCCTCTTATGACTGCTTTTGCTGCACCTTAATAATTTTGATACATTGTATTTCATTGTCATTTCTTTCTATGTATTTTTGATCTCTTATTTCTTCTTTGATCATCATTTTTAAATAAAATGTTGTTTAATCTTCATGTATATGTGTTATTTCTGCTTTCTTTGTGCTGTTGCTCTTTAATTTCAAGACTTTGTGGCCTGAGAATATGCTTTGTATGATTTCAATTATCTTGAATTTGCTGAGGTTTGTTTTGTGTTCCACCATATGATCTATTTTTGGAATGTTCCATGTGCACTAGAATAGAATGTGTATAGTCTTGTGTTGTCAGATGGAGTGTCCTGTAAATGTCAATTGTGTCCAATTGTTGTAATGTATCATTTAAAGCTGGTATTTCCTTATTTATTTTCTGTTTGGATGATCTGTCCATGACTGTCAAGGGGGTGTTTATGTCCCCTGCTATAATTGTATTTTCATTAGTTTCACCTTTTAGATCTTTTGCTTTATAAATTTTGGTGCTTCCTGGTTAGGGGTATATATGTTAATGAGTGTCATGTCATCTTGTTGTTGTACTGTCCCTTTTATTATTATGAAATGTCCATTTTTGTCTCGTATTACCTTTTTTTATCCTGAAGTCTGTTTCATCAGATATAAGTATGGCTACTCCTGCTTTTCTCTGGATGCCATTTGCTTGGAGTATTGTTTTCCAGCCTTTCACTCTGAGTCTGTGTTTGTACTTGTGGCTGAGGTGTGTCTCTTGGAGACAGCATATGGCTGGGTTTTGTTTTTTAATCCAGTCAGCTATTCTGTGCCTTTTTAATGGTGAGTTCAGTCCATTTACATTTGGGGTGATGATTGATATATGAAAATTTTTCTATGGCCATTTTGTTTTCTGGTTTTTGGTTGTACAGGGTCTCCATTTCTTCTTTGCTTTTTTCTTGTTGGCTGTTTTTTTGGTTGATGGTGTTCTATGATTTTTCCTTCTGTTTCCTCTTTTTTTGTTTCTGTGTCTTGGTTCTGGATTTTTGTTTTGTTTTGTTTTGAAAAGCTACCATGAGGTTTATGAAAAGGAAAGTGTCATGTATGTAGTGGCTCATTTTCTTAAGCATACTTTTAATGCCTATTCTCTTTTGGGAATTTAGACCTTTATTTCCTCCTTTTTGGTGTTTCTGTTGTCCCAATTTTTTGCCATTTTCTTAGGAATTTTGTTTCTGATTGAGTAGACTCATTCAGTATTTCCTGGAGTGGTGGTCTTGTGTGGGCAAATTTCCTTGGCTTCTGTATATCTGAAAAGGTCTTTATTTCTCCTTCATATCTAAAGGATAGCTTTGCTGGTTAGATTATTCTTGGCTGGTAGTTCCTCTCTTTTAATATTTTGAATGTATGATTCCACTCTCTCCTGGCTTGAAGAATTTTCGCTGAGAAGTCTGATGATAGCCCGATGGGCTTTCCTTTGAAGGTTATGATTTTTTTTTTTACCCTAGCTACCTTGAGAACTTTTTCTTTGTTTTGATTTTTGACATATTCAGTATAATGTGCTTTAGAGAAGGTCTCATGGAATTCCATTAGCTAGGGGTCCTGTTTTCTTCTTGAATTTGGGGTTTCAGTTCTTCCCATAAGTTTGGAAAGTTCTCATATACTCTTTGTTTGATTAAGCTCTCATTGAAATTTTGTTCTGTTTCTTCTGGTATTCCTATTATCCTAATGTTGTTCTTTCTAATGGAGTCAGATAGTTCTTGTAAAGATCTTTCTTTCTTTCTTTCTTTCTTTCTTTCTTTCTTTCTTTCTTTCTTTCTTTCTTTCTTTTTCTTTTTTCTTCTCAAATCTCTGTCTGTTCCCTTCTGTTCAATCTCATGTTTCTGCTGTTGATGTTGCTAATTCTTTCCTCCATCTGGTTGGTCCTGCTTCCTATGCTGGTTAGTTCATGCTTTCTTTCTTTTTTTATTGCATTGCTTATCTCCTGAATTTCTATTTGATTCTTATTTATAGTTTCAATTTTTTTGTTAAAGTGTTCTTTTAGTTCAGAGATTTCCTTTTGAGATCATTTATCTGAGTCTAAGTACTCAGCCAGCATTCCCTGAGCTCTCTGAGTATTCTCAGGAATGCAGTCTTTAATTTGGTGTTACTTAGATGATGCATTCCCAGATCTATCAGTTCCTTTTCTAGAGAATTTCCATTTTATTTCTGAGATGCTTTATTCCTGAGAGAGTTTATTGTAGTTGATGAGTTTTTCTTCTGTGGCATCAGGGTTTTTTCCCCCTGGGATATGTGGAGAGGTCCTTCTTTTACTTTTCAGTTGGTGTCACTGCAGTGTCTTACAGTATTTTTTCTTGGTTGTTAGATTTTCTCACTCTTGGAGCTTTCCTGGAGGGTGGGCTTCTTCTTTTTGACTCAGTTGCCTTGGTTTTGATGCACTTCTTTTTTTGGGAAATGTAGTGAGTGATTATATTCTCTGCTTCTGAGATTTGTGCAGACAGAGGTTGCTTTGCCTTTGTTTTGCAGTTTTCCTAAGCCCCCTGCTGATTTTCTCAGTGGCAGGGGGCAGTGTTTGTTGCGGAGGGCTCAGGCCTTGTTTGCAGCACAGGGTAATGGTGGTTTGGGAGTAGGCAAGGAGAATCAGCCAGGCTTTGTGTTTACAGTTTCTGCCTAGCAGTGGGGGCAGTGTGGTTTATCACTGCTGTTTGTACCAAAGTTGCTCATTACCCTGGGTGCTGGCTCAGCTGTGAAACAGGCCCATACCTCCATCAGGAGCACTTAGGGTTGGGGCAGTTATACCCTGCAGCGTAAGCTCCTCCATCAGACAAGTGCCCACTTGTGCCTAGTGTGCACTGCAATACATGCCTGGCTCTCTGGGAGTGCATGGAAGCTCAGGCAGCTGCATGCCACCAAGAAAACTTGGCCATCTGTCAGGAGTGACCACAGCTAGGGGGAAGGATACTCCAGAGCAAGCTTGACCCTCTGTCAGGAACACATTGGAGCTGGGGCATGGGCAGCACTTTATCTTGTCCCCTTGAGGGGCTTCTACTGTCCACTCCTCTGCCCACCTGGGATTGTGCTGTGCTTCAGCTGGTTTACCCTGGCCCCCTCCTGGGTCCTTCCTTCTTCTGCCTGCCCCGGGTTTTCCCAGTCCCTTCTGTGCACTGCTCCCTCCCCTTTTCTCCCATTTGCCTCTCTTTCTCTGACCTTTAGGTGTTTTCTTGTGATGGGTGGATCTCTCAGCTAAGGCTGTGTCAGTTGGGGATTCCTTTGTTGGATTTTGGCTGTTTGGTTTGTAATTTCCAGGAGAGGTTTCAGGGATGTCCTCTCATGCTGCCATCTTGGTCCACTCTCCCTAGATGAGCTTTAGAACATGTAAAATTTAAGAACAATCCTTTACAATTTCCCATTAAAATTAATTACATGTAATAATTAATGTAAGTAATGTAATAATAGAATTACATTAATACTATAATTTGTGAGTATTCACATATTTTTAATATTGAATGTTTCCTTCTAAGAAAACACCCATTCTCCTTTTTGTTCTTCAGAAATAACCTCACTTTTTAAAAGCCCTACAAATTTCTTTTTAATTTCCAGACATATTTGTTGGCTGTTATTATTAATGTGATCTTTTCTTATTATATTTTCTATCTGGCTCAAAGGTAATGGTTAAGTTAACCGATCTTGAATTTGACTCTTAGAAAATTGGCCTTCTGCAGAACTTCATAAAACTTGGAAAATCCAAGTCTTAAAGCAATCAATTCTGGCATAATATTGAGGTGGTGGATCAAACCACTGGTCATATAAGCTACAAACACAAGACTTCTGTCTCTGTTTTAATTACTATGTTTGCATAATAAATTATCCAAGCATTTAGCAGCATAAAAGAATCATTTATTACATTCATGGATCAGAAATTTGGACAAGACACAGTGAGTATAGCTTCTCTCTGCTCCTTGATATCTGGCCTCTGCTGGAAGATAAGAAGTCTGGAGACTGAAATCATCAGAAGGCTTGTTAACTCACACATCTGGTAGTTAATATTTGCTGTTGTTTGGGGGACCCCAGTTTTTCTCCACATTGACTTCTCCCTGTGATCCCTCCATATAGGCTAGTCTGGGCTTCCTCACAACATAGCGTCTGGTTTCCCCAATGCAAGCTTCCCCCAAAAGAAAACACCTGTTGTAAACTGTGTCCTATGGTTGAATTAGCTTTGAATGTCTCATAACATCACTTCTTCTATATTCCATTGGTCAGAGAAGTCAGAGGCACAGTCTAGATCAAGGAGAGGCTAAATAGACCCACTCCTGATGGAATGCAGCAAGATTCTAGAAGAGTACATGGGATTGTAAATATTGCTATGAGCATTTTTGAATAAGTGTCTTCCATGGTCCTCAAGTAATATACGAAAAAAAGTTCTGATGCTTCCCAACCCATGAATGCTGAGGTGGCAGTGCAGTGATAAACGGTAAGTTTCTGTCATAATTATGGTCATGCTTAGTGAAGGACTGGTGTCTTCCCAGCTAAGCAATTTATAAGTTCCTCTCCTAGATTCTGACACATGGCCATGCCCTGCTATATCACTATGTGGTTTTTCAGAATGTGAAGGGCAATGTTAAACTTACACATTATGTATTGCTTTAGTCTCCAGGAGTTTCCTTAGTAAATGTTGCAGAGGCCTTTTTGTGTGCACTCCAGCAACTTGCCTTTGTTTGCTCAAAGATGGATTCTGCTGGCATATAAAAATCTAATTTGTATTTATGTATAGTCACATTGCTTAACTTTCTTATTGCTTCTAAAATATTTTCAGTTGATTCTCTTCAGTTTTTCTAGATAACAAATTATCCAAATAATGATGGTTTTGCTTTCTTTTCATTGTCTTACACTGGCCAAAATTTGCAGAAATAGTAAATAATAAATAGTGCTGATTGAGGAAGTCTGTCACTTCATTACTTCAAAATAAGAAAACTCTGTGTTTAGTTATTAAATGTGATATGTGATATTAGTAGTGGATTTGAGATAGAGTTTTCATTATAATTTTAAAGAACCATCTTCCTAGTCTTCAATTGCAAAGAATTTCTATTTTTTTTTTATTTTTAATCAAAGTTTAAGTTTTCTGTTTAGCATTTGTGGAGATAAATTTTCTTCTTTATCCTTTTAGGTATGTGCTTTATATTACTAGATTTTCTTACATTAAATCACTATTTTGTCATGGTACATTTTCTAGTACTAAAGTCAATCAACTACTAATATTCCTTTGCATACAGGTTTTGCAGCATTCTTTGTATTTTTATAGTGTTCTCATTGCCATTATTTCATAAATAGCTTGTAACAACTTTTTATTTGCTCCAAAATTATTTTGGAGAGGTTTTTAAAAAATTATTGCTATTTTCAAGTAGTCTAGATTTGTTTGAAATTCTACTACAACTTAATTATTAAGAAAATATATTTGTAGAAAAGACGTATATTATTTTAGAGTGTGTTAGTTAGATTAGGTTATGTTTACTACATTAGCTAATTAACTCCCAGATCTCTGTGATTTTACTCAACAAATATTTATTCTTGGTCACACTGCATGTTGAATGGTAGGTTGGTAGGGAGCTCTACTCCAAAAACCAAGACTAATGAATTGTCCACCATCTCTTGGTGCTGCTACCATAACTCTGATTTCAGCCTTCCCTGTGATAGGAAAGAGAGTAAATGGACAAACTGCTCTTTCTTTTAAAAGCATTGACCTAAAAACAACACATGCCTCTTTCAGAATTATTTTCTCACCTGAAATAACCAAAGAAATGGACAAAATACATGAGGAAGTTGTTCTCAATAAATTGGATATAGGCAACTAAAAACAGTGATCCCTGACAGATGAATAAAATATGAGCCAAGTCCTGCAATTGCCCCAGATTTCTGTCTTGAGAGCATTTCCATGCTGCTGTTCAAGGATGGGGAACGCCAATCAAGTCTGAGTTGAGGAGACAGCAACGAGGATTTGAGAGGCTTCAGGTAGCTAGAGTTCATAAGACAGAGTAAGAGACAAAAAAAACTTGCACAGAGTTGAACTCTGGAAGTCTGCAGAGAGTCTCTAATCCCTGGTATTCAGCAGAGTACTGGTCAGCACAGCCATCCAAGGAAATGAACCTGAGGCTGAGGGAAGAGCCACTCAAAAGACTGGGGGTGATGGTGCCCTACACCAACACAAGGCTGGGAATAGTGCCGGCTTTATCAGCCAGACGGAAAACCTCATCATTCACAGGGCATTGGTAGAGTACTCAGAAGAGGTTGCTTCCACAGTAAGAAGTAATTAGCTCTAGATAAGTGCTGCTCTGATGTTGCCTTATATTCTTAAAAATAAGACCTAAATGATTAAAGTCGTTTCAAGTAACTTACCTCCATCCCAAAACAAGGCTCAAGAATATTAATAGCGATACAAAAATATCCAGCTCCCAAAAAGGTAAAAGTCACAATGTTTGACATCCAACAAATAATTGCCCACCATGAAACAGCAGAAAACATGACCTGTGAGGAGAGAAATTAATTAATCGAAACAGACCCAGAAGTGACATAGATGTTAGAATTAGCAGGCAAGGGCATTAAAAGAGTTATTTTGACTGTTTTCTGTGAGTCCAAGCAGTTAAGTAGAGAAAATATTTTTTAAAGACCCAAATAAAATTTCTAGAGATAAAAATTGTAATGTTTGAAAAATATACTGGATGGTATTAATGTAGGTAAGACACTATGGAAGAAAAGTTTAGTGACTTTTAAAACATAAAGCAATAGAACTATCTAAAATGAAACACAGAGAGAGGAAAAACATTTTAAATGAACATAGTATTAATGAGCTGTGAGACAAGTTTAATCAGCCTAATATATGGACATGCTCTCAGTGTTTTGTTGGAGAGGAGAGATAGGGGAACAGAGAAATATTTGAAAAAATAATAGTCAAAAATTTTCCAAACTGACAAAGACTATAAACTCACAAATCCAAGAAGCTAACTTAACCCCAAGCACAAGAAACAGAAAGATAGCCACATCCAGGCATGTTATAATTAATTTGTTCAAAACCAAGGATAAAGAGAAAATCTTAAAAACAACCATGGAAGAAGACACACTATGTACAGAGGCACAAGATAAGGGTGACAGCTATTTCTCACATGTGTAAGGAGACAGTAAGCAACAATCATTAAAGTAAACAGATAACTTTCAGCTTGGAATTTCATACCCAGCAAAAATATATTTTAAAAATGAGGATGAGACAACAACTTTTTCAAACACTAAAGCCAGAAGCAGACCAGCTTTTTATTTCCAGCAGACCTGCATTGCAAGAAATATACAGAAAGTCCTTTAGGCAGAAAGGGAATTCTTGACATAAACACAGATTTACACAAAATAATGAAAAGTGTTGAAAATTGTTAATCATTCTTATGGACACGAATGGCTGTAACAGTTCTTACATCATATTCAGAAAAGATAAAATCCAGCCAAAGCAAAGAGGTCCATCTTTTCTAGCATGATTCTTTAAAAACAGAAATTACTTCCCAGAAGCAACTTTATACATATCCATAGACCTTTCCTTAAGTCACAATGGCCACAACTGCAAAAGGAGCCCCATCATGATTGGCTTAAATTTAGGATTTACTCCACAATCAAGTGGAAAGAAATGGAGGAGTGAACAACTGAACAAAATTACGGTGTCCAGCTCAGGTTCTCCAGTGGATAATTAAATTACTTATACATATAAAAATACTTGTGGTAATTGGATCATAGTATAAATACAGGTTTGAAATCTATGTTTTAATATATTGTGAACATGACCTCCATCATTAAGTATTTTTCTACAACAATGTATTACATTTAAGTGGCCTATAGAATTCCACAGAATGCATGTACCATAAATCATTTAACCTAACTCATAATCCCTGCTGTTAAACATTTTGATTGCTTTAAATTATTAATAGCCCTATGACAAATATTCCTCTAGACTTGAATCTGTGTCCATAACTGATTATTTCCTTAAGATAAAATATTTGAAAGGGAAGGACTAGATCAAAGATGCACATCAAATTTTGCCTTTTGCACAATTACACAAGTTTATTTTCCCACCACCAGAATAGAATAGTTTCCATCTCACTGCACCCTTACCTATACTAGCTATGAAATTTTCTCAATTAATAGTTAAAATGAATCTTTTCATTGCTTTAATTTGAATTGTTTTGATTATTAGTGAGGTAAACCCTGTATTCCCATGTTTTGTACCCATTTATATTTCAGCTTTTGTGAGCTTCCCATTCAATACCTTTCTACTCTTAAACAAATGGCACTTCAGTGTGAACAAAATATGAAAGGGAGCACACATAATTTAAGACACATTAAAGAATGGCATGGACCAAATTATGATATCAAAAAGACAAATGGCTAGAAAGAATTGAAGCTTATAAAAATAATAAAAGTTATTCTTATTGGATTTAGCTTAAAAGGAAGAATAAGAATATATTGATTTTACTTTATATTCCCTGTGATGGAGATTGATGGCCAGTCCAGAAGAGTAGATTAAACATTGGTAGGAAAGAACTAAAATCCTACCTAGAGGGGGTTCCCTGGTGGTCTGGTGGCTAGGTTTCGACATTCTCACCACTGCGGCCTGGGCTCGCTTCCTGGTCAGAGAACCAAGCCACCACCCCCCAAAAAATCCTATCTTGATTAGGAGCTATCAAAGAGATATTACTTTCTAATGAATTTACCTCTGGGACTCAATGAATTAACTGTCACAGGACTAGTACTATGAATTAGATTGCTGATCTTTAAGGAATCTTGCAAAATAGGAGAGTTCCTAGATGTTTAGAAACTGATAAATATTGCATTGAGTTTACAGAAGAAAGGAAAAAAAGGTAGAATCTGCACAATACACTGGCGATAAAGGAGGTATGCAGAGCTCCATCTGATTAAATGAGCGACCAAATGTTGGTCTTTGGTAGAGTGCTACAGGACTCAGTTTTCAATTTGTCCTGTTCAACATATGGATTACAAGCTGACGTAATGAAATTTAATGAGAACATAGGTCATAATGGAGATAAATTATCTAAATAATATAAATTATTTATGCACAAGTTTGGGCATAGAAGTGTAAACTACAGTACGCTTTAGAAAAATTTCTTATTTAAATTTATTTAAGTCTGATAGAGCAGAGGTTATTTAAATAGAAAAATCATTTTTAAAAATCTCTCATAGAGCTACAAAAGACAACTCCACTTTAGAATAGGAAAGAGACCTCAAGATTACATCCTCTAAGGCTTTATTTTATAGTTGTCCAAACAGATATCGAGAGAAAAAGAGAGAGCTTTTCCCAGCCTCCCAACAAGTTAGCTGCATAATTTAATTCTGCATCATCCATCATTGGAGTTCTCTCCCTCTCTCGATTATCATCTCTCATGATCTTCTCTTCACTAAAGGCTGATGTTTTCCTCTGCTGAACAGAATCGGTCTTTTCAGAGGAAAAATTTTGTGAATGTCTTAGACTGAAACATGAATTTCCAAATTTGGATTTCCATTTGGATTTAGGATTTCTGTAAAAAAGACCTAAATCAATGGTTGGCCCAGCTGGTTTCCCAGTTGGTGCCCCTTCGGCCTAGACTTGTGACACACTTGGCTCTGCCCAAGGAGAAAGAACCCTGCTTTGCAAGAATCGTTCCTGCCTCCTGCAGAAAAGATGTTCTGTCCAAATGGACTCCTCCTCTGCCCGGCTCACTTCTGGCACTTTGGCTCCAATACCCCTGCCATCATTCATCGTACTGCGATGACTCTGGGGCATGTTCTCTTCATCCACTGCACGAAGCCTCTTGGAAAACCTTTATTACACGTGCTGCTCCCTTTCCTGAAAGCTCTGTGATCAGATCTTTATGTGACTGGCCAGAGAGCTCAGTTTAGCTATGACATCCCTGGTGAAGCCTTCCTTGCTGATTCATTCTAAAGTATCTGCCCACCTTCCTGGCTCCTTTCCTTCCCATTTTTCTGTTTTATTTTTTTTCATAGCACTTCTTATCATTTGAAATTGTATTTTTCCTTTAATATATTTATGTATTTTTTGTTGGTCCTTCCACACACTCTAAAATGGAAGCATCACCAGAACAGGGCCATTGAACAGTCTTGTTCATTGCTGAATCTACAGTGCCTAGAAAAGTAGCTGAGTATAGATTGACCTTAATAAATATTTGATAAATGAATGAATAAAGTCCCCATGTAAGACTCCCTGTCCCACTTTTTAAGTGGGAATCAGTACTCATCTTTGTTTGGGTCTTATATTTATGTGCGTACAGGAATATTTCAGAACCAGGCAGAATGTAAGTATTCCTGTTATTAAAGTAGTTAGTTTTAAACAAGTATATACTTTTGTACCTCAAATAAAAAATTACAATTTCAGAGTTTGAAGAACTTCAAAGATGATGATGGATGGAGGGATAGATAGATAGATAGATAGATAAACTGAAATTCAGAAAACTGACTAACTCCAAGTGACCCAAATATTTCTGGGTAAAGTGAAGACATAATCCAGCCTTTCTGATTCCTAGCAACATACTTTTCCTATTGAACTATACTCCCTCTATAAACTATAAGACTAACTGTGAAGTAACAATGGAACTAACAATGGGAGGCTGTTTGGAAAAGATGGCAGATGGTTGGAGAGATTCAGAAAAATGATTAGCAATGCCTGTCACAGCTACAGAATCAGGAAGTGGTGATACACACTACCTCTTGTCTAGATGGAGGAAAGACTATCCAATAGCTCACAGTATCATAAACCAAAAACCCCTAACAGGTATTTCAATGTTAAAGGGTGTGAGATGGGGTTTTTTTCTTGTTGTTGTTTCCCTCAGAGGAGAACCATAAACCTCCTGTAAGCAAAACTACTTGTATAAGAAGCTCTGAGGGGTTTTGTGCTTGCCCTATTAGGCAACCAAATCCATTTTCTATGCTAATGGAAGAGCTCCTCTTAAAATAAATGTAATGCAAATATAAGAAGCCATAATATTTTTACAACTCTCAGATAAAATTCTATTTATTATATATGTATCGGGGCTATAAAACTAGAGGTAAAAGTGGATATAGAACTGAATTCATTCAACATGACTTGTTGAATGATGAAGACAATGCTATTAGATTTGGTAGCTATAGGTTCTCTCTATAATAACACTCTGTTCTAAAATTATTGTTTCCAAATATCTGAGACTATGCTCAAAAAGTAACATTCTCATAACTTGCATTTTTGGCAGGCTTTCTTAAGTTCATAAATGATTAAACATGGAATTTTTCTGATATGATTTTGTAAAAATGCAAGCTATCTGCATTTATACTTATACCATATTTTCATTAGCTCTGGAATGGTTTGACTGCCTTCAAAATGGTACATTCCAATGTATTATATCTTTGCCACATATTTTAAACAGAAACTAAGGAGGAGAAACTATATTATTATTTTATATTTTATTCAGTAAAAACTTAAAAATAACACAGCTTCGTTCCCTCACATATCACATGTGTAGGTATAGGTCAAACTGAGAATTGAATAGGCACATAGGTGTGAAGGGAACTCCTAACTTCCCTCTATACCGAGAGACGTGTCTAGCCATATCCAAGGACCAAGGAATTTTCCTGTGTGGAAAGTGAGGAGCAAGGTAAACAACAGTAGACTTGGGATTTAGGCCCTTATTAGCAATGTGACCCTGAAATAATGACTTAAATATTAAGAGTTTTAGTTTCCTTAATAATAAATTGATAATAATGATATTACCCTGCCTCTATAAGAGGGTTGTTATGAAGATTAAAAGAAATAGTGTTCATGAAAGTGCTTTATAAACTGCCAAGTGCTGTATAATTGGCTGGGTGTACTAGGGGCAAAGTTAGGAATTTAGAAGTAAAGAGGTTAGGCTGACAGGAAGCCCTGTTTGTTTATGTATGTGTGTATATATATATATATATATTCATCTCTGTGCCTCAACAGAGCTAGAAGCAAGTTATCCCAGTAACAATGACAACACCTGGGACTTAAATTTTGGTTTATAATATCATTTTCCACTAAGAGCAACTAGGATACTTTGGAGAAAGTCTGATTTTTAGGTCTAAGGCAGGGAAAATAAAATGTGAGCCTAGTACATCTTGTGCAAGAAGGTAAGAAAGTGCTTAAAAATTATGGATCATAGCAGAACACAGAGACAGCTTAAGAGGACATTCATTAGCCAAATCTGAGAAAATTTAGCATCAAAATAATAAATAACAGTGAATGATTAATCATGGAAAAACAAAGCATTCAAACTGATAATAGATAAAGAGGTAAATGGGGAAGAAGAAAAAGAAAATGCTACAAAGCCCATTATTGAGAAAATTGATGAGATTAGAGTATGAACTGAACACTAAAGAAAATTATTGTATTCATATTAAATTTCTAGAATTTGGTAACTGTACTGTGGTTTATATAAGAATATATCTTCTTAGAAAAATCACATTGGAGTATTGAGAGATGAAAGGGCATGCTGTATATAACTTATACTCTAATAGTTCAGAAATATTATACACACACACACACACACACACACACACACACACACAAAAGCCTGAAGTCTTTTATTAGACAAACATGGAACGTGGATTTGTTTCCTCGTTTTACCTCTTACTGGCTATTTTTTTTTTTTTTTTTGTATGTGGGTAGCTCTTTGACTGGGAATCGAACCCAGGCCGCAGCGTTGACAGCGCCAGTGCCGAAGCCTTAAGCCACTACACCACCAGGGAACTCCTTTACTGGCTATTTTAATGTTTTGTCTCTCTCTTCTTTTGTACCTAAAGTACTGTAGAATTGTACACTTGGAACCTATGTAATTTTTACTAACCAATGTCACCCCAATAAATTGAACAATTAAAGAAAACCCAATTATCATATTCCAGGTTATTATCTTACATATGAATATTGTTATTGATTTCTAGAGTTACACTTTAACTTGTAAGCATAAATAAGGGACTTAAAACATTTATATAGATATGGAATTAGTACTACCAATGTATAATGCACATCCTTGTTTATCTCTCACAAATTTGGGCACAAATGTGTGCATTACACACAGCAAAATATGGTAATCACTACTCTTTCAAAATGAAGAATTTATAAAGTCACTTAGCTACATAAGAACTGTATTTTAAAGTGTTTTATTCACTGTAGAGAATGCTGTCACAGATTAAAGAATACTACCAACTGCAATAATAGAAAATAGAGTGAGAGATTTTGGATGAAATTATACCAAGGAGATTTGAGAAAATAATTAAATGAGTTTAAGGACTCAATATTTTCCTAAATCTAAAAAACACAAAATCTCATCTAATTTAGCAATTTTTTTTACCTCTAATGATCTTTTAATCCTTCGGAAACTTATTAACAGAAATGTATGTATAGAAAACTGACACCGTTGAGAATAAATCCCCCAAATAAAGAGTAATTGCTTCTAACACAGAAAATGTTATAGTGATAATTCCACCTGGAGCTGTCTTTGAGTCATTTTTATAATAAGACTAAAAAGAAATTCATTCAATATTGAATTCCCTTGTAAGGAAGTGGAAAATGTATGCCAAAATATTCAGAATTCTGAAAGAAACACCTGAAAATTTTTTATAATGTATAAAGTTCAACTATCATGAGCAGTGAATTTGAATTTATGCTGAATAGAAAAATTTTTTATTATATAAATCTGATTTTAATAAGTGCAAGTCACAAGCACCTGTTCATCCATGCAACAAATTGGAGGGATGGCATGAGTGATGATCAAGTTTGATTATATTTATTGTAAAACTCAGTTAGCCAATCCATTCTAGATTACATATTTTTAGCATTTTACTCTTCTTTTTTGGTGGTCTTTTTTTAAGAAACATTCTTGGAAATAATTTTTTAAATGCATTATTCTGTTTGGCTGGGTATGTCAAAAGCTAAACATTACTTTTGAATAACACTCTTAAGCAAGACTATAGTGGTAGAGCCAATAATTTTAAATTAACTGGAAAAAAGTCATATCTCTGGGGAATAAGATGAATACCAAAAAAATATTTAAATTTCTTTTTTAAAATAATGGCAATTTTTATTAACCCTGACATAGTACACTAAAAGCTCCGCCACTTGGATAGTGTCAGAAAATGGGTCCAGGGGATTTAAATCCTCTCATTTTCTAGTTGAAGGCAACCTAATGTTGTAGATAACCCAATATGCCAGGATTTTATATTTTAAATATATTTATATATGTTTATACATGTATTTATATCCTTGTGTATATATTATTTATATTATATATTATAATATAACTATATATTATGTTATATTATATTATTATTATTATATATTATTTATATGTTATATATAAATTTTTATGTATTTATTTACGTATAATATATTTATATACTGGGGTGCTAAAAATATACACATTTTAAGAGATATTGTTTATGTATTACTTTTCGAAGTTGAATTGAATTATGATAGCAATGTGTAGTATGATGTTATCTCAAAAGATGGCATTAATCAAATGGATGCTAGCATCACCATGTGACAGGCAATGACAGTCGAAAAAAATGGCAGAAGCATGGTTTTCATTCAGAAAGCGCAAGACCATTTTGAAGTGATATTTGAAATTTGAGAAAGTTGTTTGAGTTTCTGCCACGTTCTCCTAACTTAGCACCCCTTGACTTCTACATATGGGGTACCTTAAGAGATGTGGTGTGTCATAGAAAACCAGCTATACGGGTGGTACTTAGGGAAGAACTTGAAACAGCACGCACAGCAATACAACTGAACACTTTGGTCAATGTTGCTCAGGCAATAGTTCACCATAATCAGAAGTGTGTGGACGCTGATGGTAACCACTTTGAGCACCTCTTGTAATTGCAGAAGTCAAATGTGACTTGTATTCATCTTTTGTTACCAGTATATACTGAATATTACAATTTTAATACAGTTTTTTTTCTTTCTTAAAATGTGTATACATTTTTTGGTGCTCTCCCTATATGTTTTATCTAATCTTCTCAAGAATTTTGCAAGGTAAGTATAATCTCCATTTGCTATATGAAGAAGCCGAAGCTTACAAATTCTCGGAGTCACATGATCAGTCAGTGACAGAATTAGAATTCAAACCCAGCTGTGAACGATTCTAAAACACACTGAATTCTTCTACTCAGGAAGCTCTTTATTTTATTTTATTGAGTGTAACAGCTGAGTCCCTTTGGAGGTAATCTTTTCCCTGATCCTGTGGTCCATCATCTTATCACTAGAAGGCGCTGTGATTGGTTGAAATCAATGAATATAAATTCCAACATTTTTACCAAAGTGCACTCAGGGTAAGCTCATGTTCACAAGGTCATTGAGGCTGGACTATGCCAGGAGATATGTTCCAACCTGGCTTTGAGAATGCGCTTTCATTTACCTCCAGTTTCTCTTACCCCTATTTAAACATGGTAGATACCAGGTATGAGGTAATAGTAATCATGTATATTGGTCTCTGCCCCAGGTTCCTGAAATAGAGCTCCTAAAACTCTTGTAATTTCCTAAGAGATAACAGCACTAGGAGCAACTTTTGTTGTAATATTTGGTTTTGACCCTGGTTCCTGACAACTGCTCCTGCAACTCTTGTAATTTTCTGAGTAATAGAAGCGTCTTTTGTTCTAATGGGGTGACTTCGTAGAATGATTGGAACCAGATGAGGGTTGGTTACCTGAAAGATCAAGACATGATTAAAGCTTGGAATTTTTAGCCATCCTCCGCATTCTCTTGGGAAGGAAGAAGTGCTGAAAATAGAGTTAATGATTGATCATACTTACAAGGAAGCTTCCATAAAGTCCCTGAAGTATGGGGTTTGTAGAGGTTTCAGGTGGGCAAACACATACTAGGAGAGTGATGCACCCCAACTCCATGGCAACAGAAGCTCCTGTGGTTGAGACCCTCCCAGATTTTGACTTATGTATCTCTTAATTTGCCTGTTCAGCTGTAATTTTAAAATCATATCCTTTAATAAACTGATAAACATAAGTGTTGTCCTAAGTTCTGTGAGCTGCTGTTGCAAATTAATCCAACCTGAGGAAGGGCCATTGGAGCCTCCATCTACAGCCAGTTTGTCAGAAGCACTAGTAACAACAAGCTGAGCTCAAGACTGGCTTATGAAGAAGGGATGGGGAGGACCAGTTCTGTGCAACTGAGCCCTTAATCTGTGGGGTTTATGCTGTCTCCAGGTAGTGTCAAAATTGAGTTAAATTGTAGGACACCCAATTTGTGTTGGAGACTTCCTTGGTAAAGCCCCACACACTTGGTGACCAGAAGTGTCATAAGTGAAATGCTCTATGTGAGAAGTAAAAGATACACAAGATAAAGAAATACAGATAAGGAGAGATCCAAAGTGGTGGAGTAGATAAACACTATCTGTGACTACTTCCTTCTGTGATGAACTGAAAAGATGTACCATTTCAAATGGGAGAGAAAACAATGGTACTTCCCATTACAAATGGTATGCATGGTCAGCCTAGTCTAATTGGGCTAAATTCAAGGTGTCAATAGGCTTATCATACGTACTATTTGAAATGGGACAGTACTGTTGTTTTCTGTCCTGTTTAAAACTGTATGGCTAGTCAGCCTATCCTGTTAATACATTGAAATTACAACTAATTTATACAACAATCAATCTAGAAAACCATCTGAAGTCTAGCTGAACAAAAGTTTTATAACAATGAAAATAAAAAAGAAGTCATGTTGAGACTAGTAGGAGGTGCAGAGATGTGAAACAACCTAGCCCCAAAACTTCATGTGGTGGTTGAGATTCAGGAGGAATATTTTAGTGGTGAAGTCCCCACCCACCTACCCACCCAGAGGAGCGAGGGATCCTAGACTTATACCAGACTCCCCAGCCCAGAGTACTGGTACTGGGAAGAGGAGCCCCCACAACATCTGATTATGAAAAACTGTGGGGATTCCAACCCTCCTGGTGGGGTGGAAGGCTGCAAGAAACCCAAACATCTCTCTACTGCCACCCAGGATCCACTCACTCTCTTTAAGGCACTCACCCTTGACGCCAGGATGGGGACAATGACTTGGATGGCATCAGATGCATATGGGGGTCAGACTGAGGTGTGTGGCTTTTGCATGAAGGCTGGAGGGACAACTGCTATTTTGCTTGTGTGGGGTCTTCTTCCCATGAAGTTGGCAGTTGGGTGACATCTTTCCTGTGTTAAACCCCTCCCCCACTCCCATGGCCAGATCTGAATCTGAATTGAGATCCACCCTTGTGAATCACTGAGGCCCCATGACACCCAACTCCATACTGCTTGAGGCTTTATCAGTGGCTGAATTATAGGGGAGGTGGCAGGTGACAGCAAATTCTCAGAGTTTTCTGGCTTTTTGCAAAGCTACTCCAGGCCCAGTACCTGTGGCAGCTGACCTTGGTCTGCAGTGTGGCCTCTCTCCCACATTCTTCTCGGTTTAGTAAAGGCAGCAAACAACTGTGGATTGCTTTGTTTGGGCTCCTACCATGTAATCCCCAGCCACTCTCACACAGTAGGTGACTCTGGCTGGCACCAGAGCCCCTCCCAAGAGACCCCAGAATCAACATACTTGGAGGTTGGCTTCAGATCACAGCACAGTGGCACACACAAATGGTGATCTTAACAGGCTCCAGAGCCTGTGGGATGAATACCACTCAGTGGTATAACAACTCCCCCCCCCACTCCCCAATGCAGACACAAAAGCCTGTAAGCTGTGGGTGTGGCCAAACCTCACAGCCAATCAGCCTGAGGATCCATCTCACCAACTGACATGTCAATAGAAATCAAGGCTCAACTATCACTGGAGGGCATACACAACCCACACAAAGGATGCTCCTGGAGCACCCAAAGCAAATGAGCAGGGAAACTGTGCCAAGGGCCCCACAGGGCACCTACTACCTAAGGCCACCTAGCTAAAACTGGGAGACATAGAACATCTACCTAATACAAAAAACAAACACAGAGAGACAGCCAATGAGGAAACAGAAATATATCCCATATGAAAGAACAGGAGAAAACTTCACAAAAAGAACTAAATGAAATGGAGGCAAACAACCTACTAGATACAAAGTTCAAAACAATGGTTATAGGACAGCAACATAATGGTAGTGTGAGAGGGACCTCCAAAAATCTCCTCTGGAGATTACAACTAATAAAACACCTATACCTCAACCTGAAACCGTCTACACAATGCACAATCACAGCTAAGGCACCCACTCATAGCATTAAGTACCTGTGGACTGGCAGAGGGTTAAACAAAGCAGAAATAAAAGGGGAAGAATGAGGGCACAGTTGCATGTGGGTCCCTGCTTGGACCTCTACCACTAGGAGAGGGAGGAGGAAGAAGATGACAAGAGTGCTACGAGCCTCACTCGGTCTGCAGGACAGAGGAAAGGGGGTCCACAGGTGAGGGCATGAGCTATCACAACCACCTCACTTTGGCCCCAGGAGGTGCAGACCAGTCCACAAAACACAGCAGTTGGATGTCACTCTGGTTGCCAGAGGAGGGGGAACAACAGGGTAGTGAGGAGATGCAGCATGAACAGTATGTCTGGGAAGGATAAGGAGAGAGAGGGCTGCATGCACATTCCTCATCCAAGAACCAGCCCAGTCTGAAAGACCAGCATACAGTACAGCTGACCCCAAGGCACAGGGTAGAATCCACGTGCGGGGCAAACTGAGAACAGAAAGGTGCAATCATGCCCAAACTCCCTGCACAACCCCCAGAGCCATAGGAAAAAAACAAAGCCACAAGTTTCCCTCCCCCACAGACCTCTGCCCGCCCAGTATAAGCAGTGAACACCAAAGAAACTGCAGGACTGAGGCTCCAGAGAGGCTTCAATCATGAGAAACCAGAGAAAGGCAGCTCAAAATAAAGAGATAGGGACAGATGACCCATCAGATGCAGAGCTCAAAATAACAATTATAAAAATGCTTTAGGAACTGAGTGATAATTTCAACAGAGAGATAGCAAGCATCCAAGATAACTTATAAACCATTATAAAGGATCAGAGAGAGATAATGACTACATTAACTGAAATGAAGAACAGAATAAAAGTCACTAAACTAGATAAAAATAGAAGCTCAAAGCAGCGATTTGGAGGAAAAGGCAACAGAAAACGATTACAAAATTATTTTCAAAAAAAGGAGGATGGATTGAGATTGTTCTCAGACTATATCAAACTTGAAAATATCAAAATAATAGGTATACCAGAGGGACAGAGGAAAAGCAAGGGATCAAGAAATTATTTGAAGAAATAATGACTGAGAATTTTCCTAACCTGGTGAAGGAAATAGACATACAAATCGAGGATGCACAGAGAATCCCAAACAAGCTGATCCCAAACAAGAACACACTGAGACACATCATAATTAAAATGGCAAAGGTTAAAGAAAAAGGGAAAATTCTAAAACAGCAAGAGAAATGTAAGAAGTAACTTGTAAGAGTACACCCATTTGTCTCTCAGCTCATTTCTCACCAGAAACTCTACAGTCCAGAAGGATTGGCAGAAAATATTCAACGTGATGAAAACCAAGATCTACAATCAAGAATAATGTACTCAGCAAGAGTAGCATTCAAAATAAAGGATAGATAAAGAGCTTCTCAGATAAGGAAAAGCTAAAGAAATACATCACTACCAAACCAGTACTACAAATATGGAAGGAAGGATGGGAGAGTGGGTAAAGTAAGGGAAAGGGATGGAGAAGTTTAGTTTGATTGTTAACATAAAATTAAAAGCAACAAAGAAAATTCATGGACATAGTCAATAATTTAGTAGTTAACTGAAGGCAAGGAGATAGAGGATGGGGGAGAAGGGACAGGGACACAAATATATGGTGATGGAAAGAGAACTGACTCTAGGTGATGAACACATACTACAACACACAGAAGATGTAATGTAGAATTGTACTCCTGAGACCTGTGTAATTTTTACTAATTAATGTCATCTCAATAAATTAAAACACAACAACAACAGCAACAATAACAAAAACCAATGGTTTAAAGATGCTCCAGGAACTTAGTGAGAACTTTAACAGAGATAGCTAGCATTAAAAGGAAATAGAAACAATAAAAAAGAAGCAGTCCGAAGTGAAGAATACAGTAAGTGAAATGAAGAATGCAATAGAAGGAATCACCAGCAGCATAGATGAAGCAGAAGATGAAATCAGCCAGTCGAAAGACAAGGTAGTACAAAACACCCAAACAAAATAGTGTAAAGGGAAAAGAATCCAAAAAAATAAGGATAGTTTAAAGGGCCTCTGGGACACCAAGCATAACAACGTTCACATCATAGAGATACCAGAAGGAGAAGAGAGAAAGCAAGAGATTGAGAACCTATTCGAACTAATAATTACTGAAAACTTTCCTAACTTGGCAAAGGAAATAGACATACAAGTCCAGGAACTGCAGAAAATCCAAAACAAGGTGAACCAAAACAGACCCACACCAAGACACATTATAATTAAAATGGCAATGATTAAAGACAAAGAGAGAATCCTAAAAGCAGCAAGAGAAATGCAACTAGTAACTTAAAAGAGAGCTCCCATAAGACTGCCAGCTGATTTCTCAACAGAAACTTTGCAGGGCTGAAGGGACAGGCACAAAATGCTCAACATGATGAAAAAAGCAAGGAACTCCAACCAAGATTACTCTACCCAGGAAGGCTATCATTAAAAATTGAAGGACAGATAAAGAGCTTCCCAGACAAGAAAAGAAGTTCATCACCACCAAACCAGTATTACAAGGATTGTTAGAAGGACTTTAAGAAATAGAAAATTAAAATTCTGAATAATAAAATGGCAATAGCTACATATCTATCGACATTTACTTTTCATGTAAATGGATTAAGATTTGCAATCAAAAGACATAGGAGGGCTGAATGGATAAGAAAACAAAACCCTTACATATGCTGCCTACAAGAGATTCATTTTAGATTGAAAGACACATAGAGACTGAAAGTAAAGGGATGGAAAAAGTTATTTCATAAAAATGGAAACAAACCAAAAAGTCTGGGGTAGCAATACTTATACCAGACAAAAATAGACTTTAAAACAAAGGCTATAATGAAAAACAAAGAAGGATTCAGTAATCCCAATTCCGGGTATTTAGCTGAAGAAACCCAAAACACTACTTCAGGGGACGTGTGCATCCATGTGCTGTTTGCAGCACTGTTTACAGTAGCCAAGACGTGCAGGCAGCCTGGGTGTCCATTGATGGATGAATGGATAAAGGGGAATACAATGGAATATTGCTCAGCCATAAAAGGGAATGGGTTCTTGCCGTTTGCAGCAGCATGGATGGACCTAGAGGGTATTGCGGTGAGTGGAAGGTCAGATAAGTATCGATGCAATGGGATTTCACTTATATGTGGTGCCCCGCGACCAGTGCGGGGAGAACGGAACTGAGTGGGAGGCGACAGGGAATTAAGAAACACACACAGAGACACACACACACAGAGACACACACAGGGACATAACAGATAGTGAAGCTGGGACCGGGTGGTTCCCTGTGCTCTGATGGAGACACAGAGACCCTTCAGGTCTGCAGTGGGTTTATTTTCTATCCCAAGAACAACAGGGGATGTAACTTCTTAATTGCAAAACAATGTTGCCGACCCCCATCCTTTCATCCTGTTTACGATCCCTCTGCCTGCAGGCCATGTTGCTTTCCTCCTTCCCCTCAGCCAGCCGGAAACCACGTCCTGAGCCGTGTCCTTGTTCACCGAGTTCCGGGCAGCTGTGCAGGACCCCCGAACCTCGGATTCCAAGTACACAGGCAGCCTTGCTAAACTCATTTTCTCTCAATAGAGTTGGCCTCTGGCTCAAGCGCTGCCCACAGTGTGAAATCTAAAGAACAAAATAAAACAGAGGAGTTCCCTGGTAGTGTAGTGGCTTAAGGCTTCAGCGCTGGCACTGTCAGCGCTATGGCCTGGGTTCAATTCCCAGCCAAGGAGCTACCCACATACCAAAAAGCAAAAAAAAAAAAAAAAAAAAAAAAAAAAAAAAAAAAAAAAAAAAAAAAAAAAAAAAAAAAAAAAAAAAAAAAAAAAAAAAAAAAAAAAAAAAAAAAAAAAAAACAAAAAAAAAAAAAAACAAAAAAACAAACAAACCAAAATAAAACAGAAACAAACTCACACATACAGAAAACATTTCGATGGTTGTCAGGTGGGAGGAGAGTTGGTGGTGTGCATGAGAAAAGGGGACGGGATTAAATAGTACAAATTGTTACAAAGTGATTATGGTGATGTAGAGTATCTGTACTCCTCGCTTAATAACTGAGTTCCATTGCACAACAAGGTCATTAGGCAAATTGGCTGGTGAGTGAGGACCTTAAAGGCGGACGTCTTGTGGTGTGTCGTGGTGCCATAGGCATGTATTTTTCAATAAATACTACACAACACCAAACTTATTAACCAAATACGTAGCCTTTCATGATTGTAAATGCTTCGTTTAGTGAATACAAACCAACTGCGGGAATGAGATAAAGACTGAGAGAGGGGATTTTGAGACTCACACAGACAGAGAAAGGGGATTTCCTTTGCCAGAGAACTGGTCGAATGTCTGAGAGGTCATTGAACGGGTAGGTCGTTAAGTGAGGAGTGGCTGTACAACATAAGGAATATAGTCAATAATATTGTAATAAGTAGGTATGCTATCAGATGGTACGAGATTTGTTGGGGGTGATAGATGGGGCACGGC
>PVJL010004965.1:46120-117636 GCA_004026885.1 Lyroderma lyra
CACCACCGAAGCCTTAAGCCACTACACCACCAGGGAGCTCCTCACTTCTTAAATTATATAAATGTCTAACCACTATGCTGTACATCTGAAATTAGTATAAAACAATATGAAATGTCCATTGTAATTGAAAAATTAAAAAGGGCAGGAAAAGTAAAGGGGATTAAAAAAAGAAAATAAAAGACACGTAGGGAAGAACTGGGTTTTTCTCTACACAGGAGGTGGAGAACTAGCTCTTTACACCAACGCTGTAAGTAACCAGAAGTACGTTGGACTAGCCCTGCCAACACTTTTTCTTCTCCCTTCTCTTCCTTCTAGAACCAATGTACAAAACCCAGGGAAGAGAGATGCCAATATTTTTAAGCATTTTTTATCTTTTGTTTTTAGCAGTTTGATTATGAAGTGGCGAGATGTCATTGTCTTTGTATTTATATTGTTTTGGAATTCCTGAGATTCTTAAGTCTGCAGATCAGTATTTTTTAACCAGTTTCAGAAACTGCAAAATTATTTCTTCAAATATTGCTACTGCTGCATTCTCTCTCTTTTCTCCTGTGGAACTCCGAACACATGTGTGTTAGGTCTTCTGGCCTAATATCACGTATTTCACATACTCTCTTTTTTGTCTCCCCGCTGGTTTTTAAAAAATGCTCCTTGTGCTTTATTTTGGATATGCTCTATTGACCTGCCTTTTTGAGTTTACTAATTTTTTCTTTTGCTATATATAATGTGCTTTTAAAACCTAAACCACTTTATTGAGATATAATTCACATACCATAAAATTCACTCACTTAAAATGAAATCAGCTGCCAGGGAAAAATGGTACTGGCACATCTCATCTCATTTTATTATACTTCTCATTATTGCGCTTCACAGGTGTTGCGTTTTTTACAAACTGAAGACGAGACCCTCCACTAGCAAAAAGATTGCAGTTTGCTTTGCTGCAAGACTCGCTTTATTGTGGAGATCTGGAACCAAACCCACAATTTCTCCAAGGTATGCTCGTCACTTGACAAGAGGATCAAGGACAAAGCCACGTTCGTAGGATTAGCTGGGAAGGCTGGATTGGCAAGTGAGCCGTGCTCAGTGTCTCCTTCCTGCTCCCATGTGTGGACCCCACATGCTTCTTGGACCTTTCCTCTCCCTTCACCTTTCTGATCCACCAAAACTTCTTTCTGGGCGATGTTTGCTGCACACTTTAAGTCTATTCCTATGTCTGCTTCTCACTTCAACAAGAGATACATTTTTTTCCCAGGTTCCTCTCTGCCAAGGATCTTAAGTGACTAGCAAAACTGATATAGTCTCACATTAGTGTATACTGTATTACCCTTCTCCGGGGTGTTTAGAACTCAACAGAAGATTCCTAGAGATGAAATAATATAACCTGCATTTTCTCAATGAGAGATCCATGAACAATCTTCATTTGGAGTGCATGTAAAAATACAGATGCCTGGCCCTCATTCTAGACCTACTGAATCAGAATCTTTACTTTCGTAAGCTCTCCAGCTGTTTCTTTTAGACCACAGAGTTTGAAAACGAATGCCTTAACTCATCAGTATAAATCTCAAATGTTTATGAGTAGGACCTCAAGCCCAGAACAGAGTAATTGCAGAGATCTCCAAGGGTCTCAGCTGAGCCTTTCCAGATATCCTACAGTACCCTCATTGATTTCAGCTTCAAGCAGAAGTAACCTAGTTTTATGTAAATGAATATTTATAGAGCATATGCATAAAATCCTACTTTATATGGGCTCCTGGGTGAGAGATATGGAAGCAAATGAAGATAGTCACTTTTATTTGAGTGGCAGAAAGAATGTGCAACACCAGACTTCTATTCTGAGCCAAAATAGATATGGAAACAAGTTTGGAAATGATTAATTTAAAATGACACAATCCATTTCAAGTCTCAGACGAGAGCACTGATGCAGTGGCTCCAGGACATCACGCTGACCACGAGCAGGGCCAGAGCAGGCTAGCAGCAGCTTTAGGATTCCAGTGGTTTATCTATGCTGCTCCTTCATTCTGTTCTTAACCCTTTCCGCCTAGAATTTGCTTAGGAGAAATTAAACCAAATCTTAGCATGACATGAACACTATCTCCTGAAGTGCTGACCTCTAGTTAGTCAGATAGATAGATAGGTAGATTTAAAACCTGTGTGAGGCGTGTTTGCACATAATTGGAAGGGCTTTAAAAAGGCAAGATGATGTATTTACTAAATTCTTTAATAAAGGCCCTAAAAATCTGGCTCTCATCAGTGTTTGCTATCAGTCCTTCCTAATAGTCTGCCTTTGCTTTCTATGTCTTAGCAAACTGGCTCTGCAATTTCTAAATAGACAGTTTGGCTGCACTTGGTATTGGTAAGCTAGCAGCTGAGAAATAATGGGAAGTTCCTAGTGCTATAACCCTTTTCATAATTTATTCTTAAAAATCATGGTCCATATAGTATAAATACTGAAATGTGAAAAAGAGAATGCTTTCAACCTCTTAGAAAAAAATAGAATTACATATTTATGACCTCAGGATAGAAAACAATTTCAGTAAGGCACAAAAAGCCTAACTGATAAAAGAAAAGCCTAATAAATTGGATCACATCAAAATTTAAAATTGTAGCATAAAAGACATAAACAAAGTTAAAAGCAAGTGACAGACTGAAAAAAGATATTTGCAGTGCATAAGTAAAGGTTTAGTATCTAGAATACATAAAGACAGCCTACACTTCAATAAGAAAAAACAATAATAGAAAATGCACAAAGGCTACTAACAAGCGATTCACAAAAGATGAAATTCAAATAAACAACATGAAAAAAATGCTTACACTCACTAGCATTGAGGAAAATGCAATTAAATTAATACGATATGATTTCTCATCCTTCAGTTAGACAAATAAAGACATCTAGATAGATCAGACATCATTGTGTAGCTGCAAACTACAGAAACCACAATTAGTTTAAGCAGAAAAAGGATGTATTCTAAATGGTTCATATGTATTTGCTCATTTAATCCTCACAACAACCTTGTAACACAGGTGCAATTATTTCCTATGTGTTATGGAAGAGGAAGTGGAGACTCTGAGAGGTTAATTTGGCTGAGGTTACACATCTAGTTTGTTAGAAAACAATGACTTTAACATAGGCAGCCTGTTCCAGATTTCACCCTCTTTAGAGCTGCATTCCATTGCCTATTAGCAAACTCAGAGTCTAGGCCAGGACCAGGAACCACACCCCCAAATCACATCACTCCCGGCCACTAAACTCCATGACAACTCAGAAATCCTAAATACCGACCACTGTGTCACCAATACCAGCATAGAAGATTGCTTCTGGAACCTTTTCCCTGAGGCCTCTGAAAAGTGAATGTAGATGCTGCCAGCAAGAATGGATTCCAAGGAGCAACTGTGTCCTGTTCAGTCACTGGTTTTCCATTATCTGGTGTGGGTGAGTCTGATTGGCAAAGTCTCGGGTGGGAATGAGGGTGTTAACATCTATAGTGGGAGGTGGAGACTCAGAATTAGAGATTCTCCAAACATAGGAAGGATGTTCAGGGTGCTGGATAGCCAAAAAGAATGACAAATGTTCACTGTGCTGAAAATACCATATGCTGAAAAGGATGCAGAGAAACAAGAACTCTGGAGTAGAGCTGTAATTGGTACAACTGATGTGGACAGTTATTTTAGACTGATAATATCACCCACCTAAAAGTATATATTTCAGGAGAAACTCCAGCACATGTGAACAAGAAGTCACTTGAAAGATGTCAAGTGCAGCAGTGTCAAATAGCAAGTGATTAGAAACAACCAAACTTTCCATTATGAATAAGTAAATTGTGTTATGAGATGAAATACTATCCAACAATTAAAGTGAATGACCCAGATCTACACTAATCAGCATGAGTGGTTCTCAGTAACAGGGTGGTGAAAACAATGTTTCTGAAATGGTAGATACACATGAGAGGATTTAGGTAGATCACCAAAAAGAAGAGCACATATATGTAGTGAGTATGAAATTATGGACTAAAGGACACTCTTCACATTCATGATCAGTGAGTAGCAACTGCCTTTGGAAAGAAAAAGATTAGAACTAAGGTGGAGACGGGGTGTGGGGAGACAAAGGGAATTACAACTTCGTTTGAAATATTTTCTTTTCTTTCTTAAAATTTGAAAACAAGCAAAAATGTTAAAATGTTAATAGCATTTGTTAATTTTTGGTGATGAAAACATAGGAGGAGTTGGTTCATTATTTTCTGTATTTTAATAATTCTCCAAAAGAGGGGAAAATCATGGTTATTTAATTACTTTATTTGAGTTTTGGAACCCTGCTAATTTAGACCATTGCCCCCACCCCATTCTTTATTGTTTAGTAAGTTTCTCCTTTGGAAAAATAAATAGCACAACTTTATTAGTAATACTGAACTATATATTTCATTTGATTAGCATTCTACTTTGACGACTACAGATATTTCTACATTTTCCAGGTTATTTAGTATTAAAGGTTCAGATATCTTTCTCAAAGGTATAAAGTATATTTAATTCCTTTCTCTTTGTATAATCTGCCAAAAATGATTTGTCTGTTGAATCCATTTGGAAACAGAGACTAAAACCATTTTTCTTTAATACGGAAAAAAATTCTTTTGGTATTAGTTTTATTTCTATTTCAACAGCATCTAAATCAAACATCATTCCATTGAAGAGCCTATTGTAAACAGCAGAAAATTGAAAATATTTTCTTCTAAAATATATATTAAGAATATCTTTGAAGCTACACTATTAAAGACAGATCTTGAGCTGCTTATCACCTCCCTAATAATTCTATTTCTTTTTGGAAGAATTTGAGATTTTAGTAGAATCAACAGTCTCTCAATATGGGAAAGTTTAGTCAATTCCTACTAGCTTTGGAACAGACAGTGTATGTGCTATTACTTAAGACTCGTCTGGAAAGCTCACATAGGTATCGGCGAGATCCATCTTGAAGATTGATTAACCTATTCATAGACTTCCAGGACAACGGAGATGTGGGGGAATTTTAATCTTCTCAAGAGAAGCTCCGACTACCAAACCCCTATGACCTCTGACAATGAGAAGTGAACACAATTTTCATGGCTGAAAGTTCCTGAAAAGAAAACCCAAAGTGCTTACATATAATACCTACCTAGATTGGTAAAGAGATATTTGCACAGAAGATTTAAAGTATGTCTTCAAATAATATGAAAGGATTATATTCAAAGATGGAAAAGAAGTGATTTGGCATAGCGAGGCACACGACAAAAATATTTGAGCAATAATGCTATGCAAAAAGGAATAGATTTCTTATGTATAACCTCAAGGGGTTAAAAACAAAAACAAAAAACAAAACCGGAAGAGAGATTTAGTAAGAGTTATCCTGAGATGAAACAGCCCACATTTTCATGCTGGTTCCTCCAAGCTTATCTTAAAGGACTACTTAACGTGATTGTCATAGAAGAAATTTAAGCAAAGTAGAACTACACCAGAGTTTTCTAGGACAATTAGTTTTGTTTTTTTAAATAGAATTTTCATCTGGTCAGTGCTTTTGCTGGTGGGAAGGTTGTTCAAAGTGTCCTCCAGGCTAGTCATTCTCACAGTGCTAAGGGTCTGGAAATGTGTCTTAGCTACCAGCAAGATGCTATGTGCCTGTGGAAAAATGCCAAGATTTAAGGAGAAATGGTGATCTAGCAATATTAGATCATTCAAAAGGGTTGTCAGATGGGATAGGATCGAACAGAAGCTGGAGAACAAAATTAGTTGAGCTGTTGATCCTCATGAATGACTTAAGACTAAGTTATATAAATCAACGGACTCTGTAACCAAATAAAAGAATACATATGATTCTATTTATATAAAATTTTAAAATATGCACACTAATTTATAACAGAGATGTCTGAAAATGAAAGGGGGAGGTGGAGAGAAGGTTGAGAGAAGAATTATAAAGAGACATCGGGAACCTATTGGTCTGATGCACATGTTCATTATCTTGTTTGTGGCTATGGCTTCCCAAGTATATAGAAATGTCCAATCTTATAAAATTGTTTACTTTAAGTAGGTGCCATTTATTATTATGAAAACTATGCATTTATAGAATATTAATAATTTAAATTTAAAAAAATCAACAGACCCTGTAATGTTTACACAGCTAACTCAAGCTTATTTATTAAATTTATTGGGGTAATATTGGTTAGTAAAATTATGTAGGCTTTGAGTGTACAATTCTATAATACATCATCTATATATTGTATTGTGTACTCATCACCCAGAGTCAGTTTTCCTGTCACCATATATTTGATTTCTCTTCCCTCCTCTACCACACCTCCCCGCTTACACTCTGATGTCTGTGTCTAGGAGTTTTTGTTTGTTTGTCTTGTTCCTCTATTGCTTTCAGTTTTATATCCACATATTTTTGAGTTCATTTAAAGGGCCAATGATAGGATGGAGTCACTATTCTAGAGAGAGATGAACTTTAGTTTCCATCATCAAGGAGTGGACCGGCTTTGTAAGAGCAGCCAACACAGGATTTCATGGCATTTATAAGCATTGACCTCACTTTGAACCCAAAACCTTCCAATTGCCAGCTGTGTGATGTTGGGAAAGTTACTTATCTGTCTTAATTATCTTATCTGTAAAGTAAAGATATTAATTTTACATGCCTCATATGTTAAATGAGAAAATGTAGATAAATATATATACATCTATCAAATTAGTACCTGGCATATAGTAATTGCACAATAAACTCAAACTAGGCAGGGCAGGAGGAAAAAGAATATATGCAGTGACAGAGTGGGGATGGGATATAGACAACTGAAGCTTTCATTTGGATGAAGAAATGGGAAACTCAGCAGTCCAAGACCTCTGTAGCAGTGATGGAATCCTACTGAAGAGGCATTGCGAGGAATCTCCCTCTTGGGAATGGGAGTGCTTTAATTAGACCTTGGTTCTGCTCTCCAGGAGGAACTTTCTGGTTCATCTTTGGCTGTCTCTTTCAGAGGTTTTTCCCCGTCTGTCTCCACCATGGCCACATCTAGAATACATGTTCGCAAGTACGCCATTCTTGGAAGCTGTCCAGTTTTCATAACCTTCTTCCTATTAATGAAATTTGGGGAACTGACATCATTTTTTATTTTATTTTTTTTAATTCATTTTTATTTGACATCATTTTTTAAAGCTCAAATGGTTATAGGTTTTTGTCCAGGCTTATCATTTCCTTACCTATTAGTGAGCCATTGCTGTTTTGCTAGGAACCTGTCTTTCCCCCTGTTTGTTTTCCATGCTTATATTACCCTAACCTTGTTCTTTTATTTTTAATTTAGAAGTGATTGACAATGCTGCTTTATTCTAGAAAGTTTGTAACTACCCCCAATATTTTTATTTCATTAGTCTTCTTCTCTTTATTATGTCCTAGACCAGAATTTCAAAAACTAGTCTTTTGGACTCTGGGAAGACATGGATATGTTCTGTGGAATCTTAGTTTTTGGCAAAACCGTTTTTACTTTATGTTTTTGTTTCGCTGATAAATTTTAAGATTAATGTGGCTTATTAAAATGACAGTGCTATAACTGATTGATGTCTTACAATCCCAGTGCCTAAGGTTCTGTTTGTGTTTTTGATTGTGTTTGCATCAAAAGGCATCATGACGAGCTGACTGGCCAAAGGTTTCAAGGTGATAGTTATAACAACAGAGAAAAGCGATGGAGAATTGGGTCATCACATGGAATATGATGGTATGGATATGTAGAATTAAAAAAGAAAACATATACTATAGCATGTGGTATTATGCTTATTGTACAAATAGGTATATTGTTCACATACCAACCAGGAAAAATTCACTAACAATCAATATGCTATGAAATATTAATAATTGGATTAAATACCAAATACATGGGTTTTCCTTAATGCCACAACGTTAAACTTATCTTTTTTTTTAAATCATTTTTATTGTTAGACTTATTGGGGTGACATCTGTTAGCAAGGATTACATAGGTTTCAGGCATACAATTCTACAGTGCATTGTCAACTTGATGGATAATAAGTTCACCACCTAATGTGACTTCTCTTTCCATCACCTTATATTTAGCTTCCCCTCCTCCTCTCCCACCCCCTCCCCTTTCTCCCCTCCCTAACCCACTCGTCCCCAAATAAACATTAAACTATTGATTGTGTCCATGGGTTATTTGTTCATTCATTTCTTTTTTCTTTGCTTTCAGTTTTATATTCCGCATATGAGTGAAATAAACTTATCTTAAAGTAAGCAATTTACACTTTCTGAAAATTATTCTAGGACCATTATTCACTGAAAGAGTTTTGACTCCACAGCAAGACTGTTTATCTTAAACTGGGAAACAAAATCATACATAGAACAGACATGTTTTTTCCTGCACTGGTATTGTTGAAGTTAAAATAAAGAATTGATTATATATGAAACCTGACTTGTGGTGCATTCTTATAATTAAAGCCTACATCAGCAATGTAGTTCCAGTAAGACAACATCATGTATTATTTTAAATTAGTGTTGTTAATTTGAATTATAATGATTTTGTTAGTGTTTAATTTGTAAATTTGCTTTTGTTTTTAGTTAGATAGGAGTTGCGAGCACATATTTCTCTTATATTCATATAAACTATATGCACTGTTCTTACATTATAGTAAAATAATGTAAGGCAACAGTGATGGGAGTGTCTGTGAACATGCCTTTCCTTTTAAAATGAGAATATACATTATTCAAGTTATAGAAACGCTGACTAAAGCAACTAAAGCTCTCCAGAACTCTAAAGTTTCTTTAAACAGCAAAGATTACAAATGAAGGTTCGATGTTGTTGAGGCAAAATGGGCAAAACAAGGACAATGTAGTGAGTTTTGAATTAAACTAAATCATACTACATTTAAAGTAATGTCCATTAACTGATGGAGAATTAAAATTGTCCTATAAATGTTGGCGATAATACATGGTAGGCTTACTTAATACTTGTACTTGACAAAATGTTTCTGTGAAATTTTATCAGTTCACCACCTTCTGAAGCCATGAGCCCCTGCTCATCTTTGTTCTCTGCAGCCCACTGGGATCTCTGATCTTCTGTCTCCAGCAGTACTGGCACCACTCACTCAGTTCAGAATTTTTGACTTTAGGTGGGTTTCAGCCACACAGGAACTTGCAAACAAATCATCACAAGACATTAATAGTTGATTCCTTCTTTGTAATTAGGACTAGTAGTTGATCAGCTAATGGAAACAAAATAGATTAAAATGGGGATACTTGAAGTATGATGCACATATACTATAATTATTTTTTCTCACTTAATACCAATAAATGTATGTTAATTCACCAGTATTTTGTGATGTGGAGTCACAAAAGTATGGGCCCATCACTCAGTGTATAAATTACATCCAATTTCAAATTCTGTAAAGTGGAACAGGAACTTAAAGACACGTGCCATCAATCTGAGTAAAGAATAGTGTCTGATGCCTTTACACAGTTTTTTAATAGTTGTGTCATATCTATTTCAGCAGGATTTTTAAAAATGACTTAGCTTTATTAATATTAATAGTTTCTAAATCATTCATTTTGTATAGAAATGACTCCCTATAAATCTATATTTATTAGTGTATACAATTTAAATATATTGTAGCAGGAATCTAGGCCCAGAAGAGAGAAAGAATTACCCAAACACCAAAGACAGAAGAGGAAGGGGTTCTTTATTCGGCCGGTGGAGCTGTGACAGAAAAAAGTAGAAAATGGCCGAGGTCCCCAATTCACCCTGGTCCTGTCCTTTTATAGGACTTACAGGCTTAAAGGAGCAACTGTGTTGCGTTTTGATTGGTCTTTCCAGTGCATTGACAGGTATTCTCAGTAAGTTGTTACAGGAAAATGAGTCAGCAGAATCAGATAACTCTTTATGGCGGGGCCTCCTATCTCAATATGACTGCAAAAAAATACATAATGCAGTAACAAGTACAGTTGGATTAAAGGGCTTTGGAAACCAGCCCACCTTACTCTTAATAAGAAAACAGCTCAATTGATGAGTTGGTGCACACATAATTGCAGTGTTTCCATTGTTGAAACACTGCAATTTGCTGTTTGTTATTGGAATACATTCTTAAATAAATGAGGTTACGTTATACATTATTTTAATGCACATTTCTCACACTAGGTATTTTTGCTAATGACTTACTACTTGCTGTTTATTTTATATTTATTTTAAACTATGAAAATGATGTTAGACAAAAGTAAATTCCAGCAACTTTCTTATTCAAGTTCAAAATGGGTCATAAAGCAGTGGAGACAATTTGAAATGTCAACAATGCATTTGGCCCAGAAACTTCTAATGAATGTTCAGTGCAGTGTTGGTTCAAGAAGTTTTGCAAAGGAGATGAGAGCCTTGAAGATGAGGAGCATAGCAGCCGGCCATTGGAAGTTGACAACGACCAACTGAGAGCAATCATCGAAGCTGATCCTCTTACAAATACCCAAGAAGTTTCTGGAGAACTCAGTGTTGGCCATTCTACAGTCATTTGGTATTTGAAGCAAATTGGAAAGGTGAAAAAGCTCAATAAGTGGGTGCCTCATGAGCTGACCGGAAATAAAAAAATTGTCCTTTTGAAGTGTCGTCTTCTCCTATACTACACAACAACAATGAACCATTTCTCTAATGGATTGTGATGTGTGATGAAAAGTGGATTTTATATGACAACCAACGAGGACCTGCTCAGTGGTTGGATCAAGAGGAAGCTCCAAAGCACTTCCCAAACCCAAACTTGCACCAAAAGAAGGTCATGGTCACTATTTGGTAGTCTGCTGCTGGTCTGATCCACTGCAGCTTTCTGAATTGCAGCGAAACCATTACATCTGAGAAGTATGCTCAGCAAATCGATGAGATGCACCAAAAGCTGCAATGCCTGCAGCTGGCACTGGTCAACAGAAAGGGCCCAATTCTTCTTCACAACAATGGCCTACCACACATCGCACAACCAACACTTCAAAAATTGAACTAATTGGGCTATGAAGTTTTGCCTCATCCACCATATTCACCTGACCTCTTGCCAGCCAACTACCACTTCAAGCATCTCAACAACTTTTTGCAGGGAAAACACTTCCACAACCAGCAGGGTGCAGAACATACTTCCCAAGGGTTTGTCACATTCCAAAGCATGGATTTTTAAGCTACAGGAATAGATCAACTTATTTCTTGTTGATAAAAATGTATTGATTGTAATGTTTTATATTTGACTTACAAAGATGTATTTGAGCCTAGTTATAATGATTTAAAATGCACAGTCCACAACCGCAATTACTTTTGCACCAACCTTATAGTATGAGGGCATAGTGAAGAGTTGACTCTAAGCAGTAAGTGTCATGAGTATCCATCAGCATTTTTGACTGACAAAAGGGGAGCATCATCTACTTTGGCAACCTGGTTAAATGGAAGTCACTTGAAAAAAATTTCTACTGTGCAATGTAATTCATGTGCAAAAAGATTTAAGTACAAAATGCTGCAGAAGCCCCAAGGTGGGAGCAACTAACGGCCTATGATTCTAGATCTTTTTAAACTCTCGATTGATTAAACAACAACCAAAAATAAGTTTTAAAATTTTTATTTTAGCTTCTTCACAAATTAATGTATTACTGAGTTGTTTTCACACAAAATGTTACTATAGATTTATATTTGTCCTTATATTTGGAAAGGCAAAAATAGAAATTATGTTTGCTCTTAATGTTTTGAATTATCAATAATTGATATGTCAATTGTTTTTAATGATCTGATGTCCTATGTTGTGAAGAGTTAGAATTCCTAGCAAAAGTTTTTTCATCCTTGCAGAAAGGGCAAATTCTGTGCTTTAACCACACAGGTCTCATTGTGAATGTTTTTTCCTGCTGGAGCATCTGGTTACCTCTCTTCCTTTTCCTCATACTTGGCACTGATCAAGTGTCTTCACCTTATTCTCATCTTTTGGGTCCAGTCAATGCTGATCTCTGGCCTTATTAGAACTCCTGAGCACTACAAGATTTAAGAAAATCATGTTTTGAATCATTAACTGCCCATTTCACACGATTATACCTTATCTCTTGAAAGTTGACAGGTAATCTCTAGGCAGAGGACTGAATCTCCCAGGTCTCTTTTCTGTTCACAGAATCTTTACATCACAGGTACAAATAATTGCTTATCTGGTTGAATTGAAATGTAGCTTGTTAAGTGGAATTGAAATAACCAACAGGCTGCCAGCAGAAGAGTATAAGTATAGCTATATTTAATAAAGTGATCAGACTCTTCCAATTATTAAATATTTATTCTAAGGTTCTCATAAGTTCTGTGAAGTATAGGTAAAAGCCTTCACCTCCCAATCACCTCCCAAACCAAATAAACTATTTCTTCAATAAGAGCACAGAGGAGTTCGTGAAATTTAAGTCAGATTTACTGAAATAGAAAATCAGATGGTTCATTTATCGACCATCCTAGGTTAAGTGCTAAAAAATTTTTACATATTACTACTGCATAAACAAATGTAAGGAAAGCTGTGACATGCTTGCTAAAAGTGGCCTGGAATGTTAATGACTGTTACTTATCATAAAAATGTTTGTCATTATCATCACCACCACAACCATAATGGGAGCACTAGAACATGGGTCACTCAACAGCAAGAACAGTTGAGCTTGGATTTGGGATTACCAACAACAAAAAGTCTAAATAAAACTTTTGTAATGAAAAATTTTCTTTACAAATTCTTTCTCCATCTGTTTCATTTATTTGCTGAAATGAAAAGGATTTTCCTCTAAAAATTTCCTTTGCTCTCTCTTCTTTCTTTCAGAAACAATTTTCTTCTAGTAGCAACATGGTGCGATGTAGCCTAATGTAATCTTCAATGCAATGCAAACTCCAGGACTCAAACTTTCTGATAGAAAAATTCATTTCTTTCCTTCCCTCTGTCACCCTTTAAAAACCTTCCTATTTCTTGAGCCTTTTCTAAGATAATTCTCTTTTTAATATTTAGGTATTCTAGCTCAAGGCCACTAGGCCTGCTAATACACAAGGAAGACATTTTTCTTTCTGTTTTCTTTGTGCCAGGAGGCAGGCAGGTATCAGAAACCAGCACGAGAATTTTATTTCCTAGTCAAGACCAAAGCTCTGTGTTTTGTTCCTTCGGATAAGAGTACTTCTGGGGAAAACATTAGTGTTAGCCTTTGGAGAAAGTGTGCCATTGATCCTGTGATAAGAAGGTCATTTGAAGAGAATTACATATTTATATATAACAGGTGGCTTTCCATACTGTTCAGTCCCTCTAATGCTACTACTGTTAGGAACACTGCTCTGAGGGGGAAAACTTATTGACAAGTTGTGCTATTGGAAAGGGGGTACTATAGGTGAGCACAGATAATGCTCTCAACTGTAACAAGATATAGCTAACAAGGATTGCATACATGGGAGAGAAGGGAGGATCATTCAAAGATAAAAGGAGTGGTTTGAAGGCTTGGTTCTTCTTCACAGACTTCCTGGTGCTGACCCAAATGTGCTCAGGCCTCTGGATGTTGACTCCTGCAATATTGTGATTTATAAGAAAAGTATATACTTTGGCCATTCAGATGACAAAAAGATATTTCTTATATATATTTGGTCTTCAGAACACACCTTCTAAAACTCTAAAGGTATTATGCTCACTGAAATAAGTCATAGAAAGGCAAATACCATATGATCTCACTGACATGTGGAATCTAAAGAGCAAAATAAATGAACAAACCAAACAGAAACAGACTCACAAACAAAGAGAACAAACTGATGGTTGCCAGATGGGAGGGAAGTTGGGGGTGATGGGTGATAATGGTGAAGGGATTAAGTACAAATTGGTAGTTACAAAATAGTCAAGGGGATGTTCAGTACAGGGGAGGAAATATAGTCAATAATATGGTAATAACTATGTACAGTGCCAGGTGAGTACTAGACCAATTGGGGGATCACTTCATAAATTATGTAAGTATCTAACCACTGTGCTATATACCTGAAACTAATACAAAATAGTGTTGAATGTCAACTGTAATTGAAAAAACTTTTTTAAATGGTGAATGTGTCTTTTTATGTTACTAAAGCAACCTTTTGGAAAACACTCTGAGAGGGGATAGGGGCTGAAGATAGAGTTCAGTTACCTAATGGCCAATGATTTAATCGACCATGCCTACACAATAAAGCCTCCACAAACCCCAAAAGGACAGGTTTCAGAGAGCTTCCTGGTTGGTAAACATGTGAAAATTAGGGGACAGTGGTACACCTGGAGAGGGCATGGAAGCTCTTCACCCTCTCTCCATACCTTGCCCTATGCATAGGCTGACCAGACATCCCATTTCAAATGGGACAGAAAACAGCAGTACTATTTCATTTCAAATGATATGTATGGTCAGCCTAGTCTCACTGGTCTAAATTCAAGGTGTCAGTAGCTATGCATCTCTTTCATCTGGCTGCTCCTGAATTATATCCTTTTATGATGAATTAGTAATCCGGTAGTCCCCTGATGGTGTAGTGGCTTAAGGTTTCGGCGCTGGCGCTGTCAGTGCTGCGGCCTGGGTTCGATTCCCAGCCAGGGAACTACCCATATACAAAAAATAATAAAATAAAATATTTCTCAGTTTTGTGAGCTGCTCTAGCAAACTCACTGAGCCTGAGCAGGAGTCTTGGGAGCATCCTTTTTAGAGGCAGTCAGAGGGAAGTATAGGTAACAATGTAGATTTGAGAATGGAGGCTGAAGTCCAGGGAGGAAGTAGGTTGTGGAAAGCAACCTCCTGAGCTTGTCACTCAGGAGCTGGCATCTGAAGTAGGGCGTGGAGGGAGACAGTCTTGTAAGGCTAAACTTTTAACCTATGAAATCTGCTGCTATCTCTGGATAGTGTCAGACTTGAGCTGATTTTTTGGACATGCTGCTGGTGTCTGAGAATTGCTTGGTATTGTGTAGGAAGCCCCCACACCCACAGACATTGGAATTGGTACCAGAATCTATTTAATTCCTTTTTCCATCTGGTTATTAGTCTTGAGTCTTTGTAATTCCATCTCCTCTAAGGTTTTTCTAAGATCATCAGCACTCCAACCCTCAACACACACACAGAGGCATATGTACACACACCATGTCTTCCTCTCCTTGCTCAAGATACTCAACAGAAATTTCCAGACAATATCATCTACTGCTCACTCCTATTTTCTTGCAGTTTTATTGTTTTTGCTGGTTAGTGTGCAGAATGTTTATTAGGCGTGTCCTTTTGGGGTCCATTCTTGTGGAAAGATGGAAAAGAAGTGGGATTTAGACAGAAAGAGAAGTTGAGTTGTGATGCGGCCTGAGGATAGCCTTGGCTGATGCCCTGGGGAGCCCGGAATCTAAAATAGATAGTCACAGTGGTCCTGCATTTGGCAAAAAAGGCCAGGCCTTTATAATCCCATGTTTATCAGCTGTTGGATATGGGCCATTTTACAAAGGTTGTGACCTTAGCAGTTCTCTGCAGCTGGGCGTTCCCTGAAGGAGCTGACAGCTAATGGGTCTCTGCTGACAGCATTCCCAGCTGCTGGGGCAACAAGTTCCCCTTGCAGGGAGATCTGGGGTGCATTCCATGTCCGCCCCAATGGTTATACATTAAATGCCATGTCCTATTCTCCGTAGGAACTTGTCTTCATTCTCAAAGGTCTGTTTTTGAAAGTTAAAAAAGAAAAACTAAACATTTGGAATTTCTCTTTATATTCATGCCATAACAAAATTTATTTCAAGTCAATATAGACATCTCAGTAACCAGAAAGGTCTATATAAGGGTGTGCTTACAAGGCAAAAATTGACCAAAGATCAGTACATCAAGACAGAATAAAGAAACATGTTCTTTTATAGTAAAAATGATTTGATTTAATTTGACACCAAGTTTCTTTTATTTTGTTAACTTTCTGGTTTGCTATCTCCAAGGTCGTGATTTGGGTTAATTTTCATTCTAAGCTATGAAAGAGTACAGGTTTTTGTGACTTTGCACTACAATCTATGACAGAGCTGAGAGTCATGGTAAAATTATCTCCATCCCAGGTAACAATCTTATCGCTCCAAACAAGAACTTCACATCTTCAGTTGAAAAGTGTTGCTGAACCCCAGTGCCAGACATGACCTGATTTGTGAGCAGACTCAATGTAAGGTTCAATTCCAGATGTCCTGCTTGGTAGCAAAAAAAAAAAAAAAAAAAAAGTAAAAAAAGAGAGAGATTGACCAGTTTAATTACATTTTAATATTTTCTACTCACATTAAATACTTGGGGTCTAATATCAAAGCATAAAAGCCCAACTCAGCTGAAATATGAACTACCATTTGTTATTATCAATGCTGTGTGTCATCATTACCAACCTCATATTTCAAGAGGACAGCTAGTACTTGCAAGGTCAATGACAATTTTATTTAAAAATCCCAAATGAAAGGACTGCAGAGATCAAAGATTTGGGACAATTATATAGAGAAAGATTGCCATATGCTAACTCATCCATTCCAAAAATTGGGTTTTTATTTTTGGTAACTATGATGGAGAGATGGGAGGAAATCGAAAAGGATGATTTAGTAAAAGCTATTCACATGATACTATACTCTCCAATGTAAGTCAAACATTCCATGAGAGAAGTTGCTAAGAAGAAATACACCCAGATGATTACTGCTGAAAATCCACTCTCTGTTGGTGAATTCATTATGAGAAAGCTTGATGCTAAGACAGAATGATTCAATTATACAGTAATGATCACACAGACAGATGAATCAAATCACGATCTGCTCAGTGGTACCAAGGAATAGATGTAAACATGTTATGCTGAGCTCTCAATGACCTTGGTGTATATACATTAATGAAAGAATACCAAATTTTCAGAGCTTTTTCATTTTCAGAACTACACAGGAATTGGAATTATGATATCTATGACTAGTATGTCTCATTTTATTTTCTTGCTTTGAGGGAATAGCGGAGTTATTGAGAAATCATCCAAATCCAGGATAATTCAGCTCAGATGATTCCGGTCTCTCCTTTAGTGTTCTTGATCCTGCCCAGGAATAAAATAGAATGATGCAGGGAGCAACGGGAGGAGACACAAGGTGTTCCCAATTATTTCAACTTCCATGCTACCCGTCTGACATTTTTACCTTGACCTTGAAGTCATAATGAAGCTGTTTAGGTAATATTGTGGAAGAAAAAAAGGAGTGACTAGACTAGGACAATGGAGAACATTGCCAGGACCTAGGAAAAGTATGCAGTGAGCAAAGTTTTATTTTAAACCACAAACTTTCTCTTCTGACCCTTCTCTTGCCTTGATAGTATCTGGTCCCTCCTTCCAGGCTTCATCAGCATTTGTGTTCATTATTTAGACGACCCCCCCTCCTTTTTATTATCAAACTGAATGCTCTTTGCTAGGAAATTGGAGGAACACACACATACAGTAGTCTGTTTTCATGATAAAAGCAATGCATATTTTACTCAAAGCATTGAATAAAAGAGTTGAAAATTGAGATATTCCTAACTCATGTAAGAGATTCAATGGTTCCAAACCCAGTTGAACTTGCTCTGGATTATGGCTACTTTACTACTGAGTTTATGATTATCTTGGTCCCATATCATCACACCTAGAATATGTGAACATATAGTGGGAGGTAAGTCTCCCCGTTATGCATACAATGCCTCTATTACTGCAGGTAACTCCTCCCACCCTGCAACGTCGTCCCCATAGTTCTGTTTACACCTTCGTTTCAAGCCCTATCAGAGGGAGTTCCCTGGTGGTGCAGTGGCTAGGCTTTGGTGCTATCAATGCTGCAGCCTGGGTTCCATTCCCAGCCAGGGAACTACCCACATAAAAAAAATCTTCAAATTACTGTGGAGTAAATTTGGATTCCCTACTTCAACATCTAACTGAATCCCAGCCCCCGCACCACACCACACACTTCCATCAATGGCATGGACACTTTCTTGCTGAGTATCTAGGAAGTGTAAGATAAGTTAACATGGTTCTTTGTTTTCTACAACCCCCTGATTCATCATCCTCCACAGCTGATGGCAACATGAGAAATCACTTCTGGTCTCCCTCCATATCTTCTCAGGAAAAATGTCTAAAATGGGTAATTTGAAATTAAATATAAATTCAATAGAGTGAGTGTTACCTCTGTAAGATATCTTTGAATTTTAAAAATAAAAACTTTGTTTCTTTCTAAGGAGTTGCATATCACCCCAAGCAGGAGAGTGAATTATGTGTGAGTATGCACAGGGGAGTGTGTGGAAGGGGGGAGGTGCAGATGGAGTACCTTCTGGGTAGATGTGGATGTGAACAAACCAACTCCATCTCTGTGTCCCATTTTTAACTTCCATGCTGTGACCTTTGACCAACTTCACTGTCCTTAGCAAGCGTGTCAAAGCTTTCTAGTTGATAATTATCTGTGTTCTTTAAAATGTAGCCATATATATTTTTGTTAGTAATAGCCAGAATGGCATGACAACCGAGATAAATATAAAACCGGTAATAGCATCTATTATAAGCAATCATCTGTCATAAGAGCACTAGGAGGTAGGACCTCTGGTGCTACCGCATTCTTTGTCTCTGTCTCGTCAGTCATTAGTACCCGAGTTGAACTATTTAAAAAAAAGTACTGTAATGGGTCTGTTAGCAGAGTTGCACAAAACTGCTGGGTTGTCTCTCGGTTCGGCAAACTCTTCCTGTAAGTAAATTACCCTATAATAAATTTTGTTATATTCGATGGAGTTGCCTGCTTCATCTTGTGGTCTGAAGATACCTTCTCATTACAGTGGCCATTACACCATTGGACACCTTCCTGAAGCCTAAGTAAATCTTAGGAATGGCCCAACTTATCGCAGGCTCAGAACAATGTATGACAATGTATGTGCATGTTTACTGACAGTAAGTATGACACTCCTTTGCTCTTTTCCTCCTTGGCATTGATCACTGTTTAATGTATTACATGTATTTTATCTATTTATTTACTTTATTATCTCTGTCCCTGCTAGGATATATTACCATTGCTTGGACCAGTAGTAGGTGCTAGCAGATACTCGATTAATTCTTTTGAGTGAATTATTTATATGAATACTACACTTTTGCATATACTTTTATCAGTTGTGTTTGTTATAATTATAGTTTCCTACTCTGTGCTCATCTTTTCATTGTTTCTATGATGTTTTTGGTGCATAGAAGTTCTTAATTTTAACATAGTTGCAACTAATTTTCCTTTATGGTTATGTATTTGTAATAGGTAAATAATCCCTTTCAAAGCCTCTTCCTAAGTCATGAAGATACTTTCCTATTTTACTCTTTAAAGTGTTGTTTTTCCACCTATAGGTTTTTAATTTTGTGTGTGATATGAAGTAGGGGTTAATTTTTTTTTCCCGAGATGTTGTTTCAGCATCATTTATTCACTATTCCAACCATTCGCACTGATTTGCAATACCTCTTGCCATAAATCAAGCTTCCATATATAGTTGCAGCTGTTTTGGGGACTATTTTGTTTTTATTAGTCTAAGGATCTTTCCAACCTTTTACATTAAATATTGCTATCTGATAGAGGAAGTCTCCTGACTTCATTGTTCTTTATCATGAGGACATGGCAGTTTTAGCCCTTTACATCTTCATATAAATGTAGTATTAGCTTATAAGTTTTTGCATATATACACACACACAAACATCTCTTGAATCTATAAAGGAATTAAAGGATGATTGAAATCTTCATAATATTGAGTACTTTCAGTCTATGAACATGGCATAGTTCTCATTTTATCTAGATATTCTTTAATGTCCCTCATTCAAATTTTGTAATTTTCCCTTTAGAGGCATGCACATCTTTTTCTCAGTTTTTTCCTGGGCACTTCCTATTTTTGATGCTTTTGAAATTTTTATTTTTGTTCTTAATGTCAATCATTAGTATTATAGCTAATATGTAAAACTACAATTTAGTTTTGCATGTTGTCTATACAGCAATGCTTTTAAACTCTACTTCTAATCCTAATAATTTTTAAGTAGGTATCTACTTTAGTATTTTCAATATACGCAGTCATGTCTGTGAAAATTGCCGTTTTGTATTTTCTTTCCTGATCTCTTCATCATTTATATAATTTTTATCTTTCCTGCTATGTTGAATAAAAGTAGTGATAGCAAGCATCTCTGATGATTCATTGTTACTATCAAAGCAAAGCTTTTAATATGTTACTGTTAATTATGATGTGTACAGTGGGTATTTTTGCAGATATTTTCAGTGGATTAACAGAGCACTCACTTTTAGATGGGTAAGAATTTTTATCATAAAATAATGTTAAATTTTATTAAAGCTCTTTCTGCTTCTTAGTATGATGGATTATATTTTATATATTGCTGGATTTTATTTGTAAATATTTTGTCTAGAAGTTTTGCACACATTTTCATAAGTGAAATTGGCTATAATTTTCTTATGAAGATATTTCTTAATATCTTACTTATTTCTTATATTATGGTGTCAAGGTTTTGCTGACATCATAAAATGAGTTGGGAAGTGTTCCCTCTCTTTGTATATTGTGTAAGAGTTTACAGAAGATTGGACTATCCTTTCCTTGAATTTTTGGGAGAACTCACCAATGAAGCCCCTTGGTCCTGACAATTTTTTTGTGGAAATTTTTAACTATGAATTAAATTTATTTAATAGAACTAGACAGGGTTTCTATTTCTTCTTTTTTCTCCAGATTTACTGAGATACAATTGACATACAAGATTGTATAAGGTTAAGGTGTACAAAGTGGTGATATATAAATACACACACACACACACACACACACATACACACACACGTGTGTGTGTGTGTGTGTGTGTGTGTGTGTGTATATATATATATATATATATATATATATATATATATATATATATAGTTACCCTAATAAGGTTAGTTAACTCACATAGTTACTATGGTTTTGTATGTATGATGAGCACATTTAAGATCCACTCTCTGAGCAACTTCAAAGTATATATTACAGTATTGTTAATTACAGTTATGTACATTAGATTCTCAAAATTCATTCACCTTATAACTAAAAGTTTGTGCCCTTTGATCAACATCTGTCCAATTTCCCCTCTCTCACAGCCTCTGGAAACCACCATTCTACTCCCTGTTTCTTTTTTAGATTCCACAGATAAGAAAATCATTTAATATTTGCCTTTCTGTGTCTGACTTATTTCACTTTGTTTATACCTTCAAGTTCCATTCATGAAACTTGCAGGATTTCCTTTTTTCATGGCCAAATGATATGTGTGTGTGTGTGTGTGTGTGTGTGTGTGTGTGTGTGTAATATTTCCTTTATTTATTTATCCATTGATGGACACTTATGTTATTTCCATGTTGTAGCTATTGTGAATAATGTTACGATGAACATAGAAGTGCAGATATCTCTTTGATATCCTGTTTCCAGAAGAGAAATTGCTGGATCATATGGTAGTCTAATTTTTTAATATTTTGAGGAACCTCCATACTCTTTTCCATAGTGGCTGTTCAATATATATTCCCACCAACAATGTACTACAGAGGTTCTCTTTTGTCCACATCCTCACCAACACTTATCTCTTGTCTTAGATAATAGCCATTCTAACAGGTATCTTATTGTTGTTTTGATTTGCATTTTTTGATAACTAATGATGTTGAAAACCTTTTTATGTACCTGTTGTTCATTTGTATGTCTTCTTTGGAAAAATACCTGTTTGAGTCCTCTGTCCGTTTTAAAATTAGATTATTTGTTTTCTTGCTGTTGAGTTATGTGAGTTACATATTTTGGATATTATCCCTTTATCAGTTATGTGATTTGCAAATAGTTTCTCCCATTCAATAAGTTGCCTCTATATTTTGCTCATGGTTTCCTTTCCTGTACAGAAGTTTTCTAGTATGATATAGTCCCAATTGTTTATTTTTGCCTTTGTTGCTAGTGCAAATTATCCAGTATCCAAAATTATTGCCAATATAAATGTCAAAAAAGTCTATAATCTATTATGAATTAATTTTTGTGTATGGTGAAAGGTAAGAGTCCAAGTTCATTGTTTTGCATGTGAAAATCCAATTTTCTCACAACATTTATTGATAAGATTATTCTTTCCCCATTGAATAGTCTTGGCTTCCTTGTGAAATATTAATTAACCATATACGTTTGGGTTTATTTGTGGGCTCGTGGTTCTATTCCATTGATCTGTATGTTTGTTTTTATGCCGGTGTCATGATGTTTTTATAACTATGGAATTGTAATATAGTTTGAAATCAGGAAATGTTATGTCTCCACCTTTTTTCTTAAGATTGCATTGGTTATTTGAGGTCTTTGTGGTTCCATACAGATTTCTATGACAAATGCTTTTGGAATTTTGATAGAGATTGCATTGAATCTATAAATGGCTTTGGGTAGTATGGACATTTTATCAAAATTAATTCTTCTGATCTGTAAGCAAAAGGTATCTTTTCATTTATTTGTGTTTTCTTCAATTTCTTTCATCACGGTCTTATAATTTTCAGTGTACAGATCTTTCACTTTCTTTGTTAAATTATTCCGAGGTATTTTAATTTTTTGAAGCTACTGTGACTGGTATTGTTTTCTTTATTTCTTTTTTAAATAGTTCTTTGTGAAAGTATAGAAAAACAACTGATTATGCCTTCTTCAGTGTTTCTATGGTATCTGTCTTCTTAAATTTGTTTTGATGAGTTCTATTTTTATCTGGCAATTTATCAGTTTTGTCATAAAGTTATTAATTAAATCAAATTTATTATCTTTTAAATATCTGAGACATCTATAGTGACATTCACCTTTATACTTCTGATATTTGTTAATAGTACTTTCTTAATTTCTTGATCATTTTCACTATGGTTTGTAATCTAATAATTATTATTTCAGAAAATCAATTTGGGTTTTGTTGATTTTTTCTTCTATATGTCCATTTTCAATCTCATGATTTCTGCTCTTCATTTTATTCCTGCTTCCTTTTTTCTTTAGGCTTATTTTGGTCTTTTAAAAAAAAAATCCTCTTCAGAGTGCATGGTTAGCTCATTATCAGTATGTTTTCTTTCCTGATATTTGTATATAAGAGTATGAATTTCCACTTTTACAGCTTTGATTACATCTCACCATTTTTCATATATAGTATTTTTATTATTTAGTTAAAATATTTTCTGATGTTCATTATGATTTATGTTAAACAATATGGTTGTTTTAGGACAATATTTTTTAAATTTCCACACTAAGGGAATATTCTCTTTCTCTTCCTTGTTTTCATTTCTAGCTAAATTGCAATGTGGTCAAAGAATATACACTGTATAATTTTAATCCTCTGAAATATGATGCGTAGGTAATCAATTCCATAAACTTTCCTGTGCCCTTAAAAAGAGTATACCTATATTCAGCAGATGTTAAATCTGTGTTCTATATATTCCCATTAGGTGAAGTGGATTAATTATGCTGTTTAAAATTTCTGTTTCTATGCTAAACTCATGTCTTTTTGTTGAAAAAAATAACCAAAAGAAGTATATCTAAAAGCTTCTATGATAATCATTAATTTATTATTTTTTTCTTATAGGCATATCAATTTTTGATTCATGAATTCTGACATAATATTATACTTTTCATAAAATTTTAAAACATTTCTTGTATATTATTATTAGTCTCTAGCAATCCTTTTTTGTCTTGAATTCATTCTTTGTAATATTAATTTGTTAAGCCAGCTTTTTTGATACTCGATAAATGATAGTATTTAAATGATATATATTTTTTAATCCTTTTATTTTTAACCTTTACATGTTCTTGTATTTCTGACATGTCCCTAGTAAACACCATATAACTGGAATTTTTTTTTAGGCCATCTCTGTTCTTTATTTAGAGTGTTTATTGATAAATTTAGTTGTTATCCATTTTATCATTTAAAAAAAGATTGTCCTGCCTATTTTTCCTTTTTGTATTGCCTTATTTGGTCTTCTTTTATCTTCCCCAAGTTGTAATTTTATTTACTTTATTTCTATTCATTTAATTGTTAGATTTTCAACATACATGCTCTAATCTATAAACATGTAAAGTTAATGAATATCTTTACTTTTGTCACCAACTTTAAAATACTTTAACTTCGTTTAGCTCCCATATGATTTTTGTTACTTAAATGTAGTTTAATGCTATAATTTATTTATTCCTCAAATACATTATTATTGTTTCTTATAACATTCAATGATTATTTGGATTTACCCCCTATCTAACACTTTTTTTGCTCTTCATGCCTTCTTGCATCTCAGACCTTTTCTCAGGGATTATTTTCTTTCTGCCTCAAGTATTCTTTGAAAATTTTCTTTTGAGAGGGTCTGATGGTCACGTACTATTTCAGTTTTTGTCTTTATTTTTCCTTCATTCTTGAAACATCATGTTGCTGCACATAGAATCTGTTGACAGTAATATTTTCTTTAACACATTTAATAGGTTATTTTCCTGCCTCTGGCTTTCAGTATTACTCTTGAGAAGTCTGTCAGTAACTGATGCCATCATGAAGGTAATTTCAGTTTTTAAAAATTGTTTTAAGATTTATTTTGCTTGATTTTATGTAGTTTTACTCCTATGTGTTTAGATATGAATTCCTTTTTATTTATCCCATTCAGAAATCACTGTGCTTCTATAATAGAACAGTTGATTGATGGCTTCTATCTCTAGAAAAATTGAAGCCATAGTTTATTCAAATATGCCCATGTTTCATTCTCTATACTCCAAAACTCCAATTAAATATTCAATCTTCTCATTTTATTTTTTATGACTATTAACCTTTCTTCCATATGTTCCATCTTATACTATTTCTGCTCTGCATTTTGGATAATTTCTTCTCACTTATTTTCTAGTTGAATAATTCTCTCCTTAACTGTATCTGATCTGCTATGAAATACACACTACTTTTTTCATACCTACTAGATAACTTTTTGTAATTATCTGTTACATTGCAGTTATTTTTCAGTTTATTTTTCATGTCTTTAAATGTGGGAGACATAGTTGCTTAATAATCTTTTATAATTTATATTATACTAACTGTGTAGCAATTTTGAATCCAGGTTTCATGGAGAAATGTATAGTTTTTGGATGCCCACTTGCTTTCCTAGTCCATCCAGAAAGTGAAAGCTACTTTTTCTTCTGCTTAAGAAAATGTCCTCAAGATTGGCAGCAAAATGGCAGCATGAGAGGAGCCTCTGAAAAACTCCTCTGGAGATTACAACTAATAAAACACATATACCTCAAGCAAGGACTCTCTACATAATGTACAATCACAGCTAAGAAACCCACTCATCATATTAAGGTACCTGGAGGCAGGCAGAGAGTTAGACAAAGGAGAAATAAAAGGGGAAGTGCGGAGATGCAGCTGAGCTCAGGTCCCCATTTGGAACTCCACTGCTGGGGGAGGGAGGAGCAAGAAGGCAGCAGAAGAGCACTCTGGACCTCACTATGTCCACAGGACAGAGGAAAGGCCCAGAGGCAGGAGCGTGAGATACCACCACCACCTCATTTTGGCGCCAAGTAGTGCAGATCAGTCTGCAAAACACTGGACTTCACTCCAGTTCCTGGAGGAGAGGGTGAGACCGGGTGGTGAAGAGCCACAGCATGAACTCTCAGACTGAGAAAAAGAAGGAGAGAGAGGACTGCACATGTGTTCCTCAGCCCACAACCAGCACGGCCTGAAAGACCAGCACATAGGACTGACCCCAAGGGTCACGGCAGAAGTCATGCGTGGGATAAACCCAGAACAGAGAGGCACAATCACGCCCAAACTCCCTGCATGACCCCAGACCACAGACCTCTGCCAGCCCAGTGTCAGCAGTGAACACAAAAGAAACTGCAGCAGCAAGTCTCCAGAGAGGCTGCCAAAATGAGAAATCAGAGAAAGGGAGCTCAAAATAAAGATGAAAACAGATGACCCATCAGAAACCGAGCTCAAAGCAACGATTATTAAAGGAACTGGATGATAATTTCAACAGAGCAACAGCAAGCATTAAAGACTTACAAACCATTATCAAGGACCAGAGAGTGAGATAATGACTACATTAACTGAAATGAAGAATGGAATAAAAGTCATTAAACTAGATAAAATAGAAGCACAAAGCAGTGATTTACAGGAAAAGCCAGCAGAAAACACCCAGTCAGAACAGTCAGAATATAATATCCAAAAAATGACTGTAGATTAAAATTCTGCTGGGACTACATCAAATGTAAAAATACCAGAATCATAGGTGTACCAGAAGAGACAAAGGAAAAGCAAAGGACCAAGAAATTTTTTGAAGAAATAATGACTGAAAATTTTCCTAATCTGGAGAAGGAAATAGACATACAAGTCCAAGATGCACAGAGAATCCCAAACAAGATGATCCCAAACAGGAACACATCAAGACACATCATAATTAAAATGGTAAAGGTTAAAGAAAAAAAAGAAAATTCTAAAAACAGCAAGAGAAATGCGAGTAATAACTTATAAAGGGACACCCATTCGATTCTCAGCTGATTTCTCACAAGAAACCTTACAGGCCAGAGGGATTGGCAGAAAATATTCAATGCGATGACAGCCAAGGATCTACAACCAAGAATAATGTATGCAGCAAGGTTAGCATTCAAAATTGAAGGACAGGGTGTTCCCTGATGATGTAGTGGCTAGGCTTCAGTACTCTCAATGCTGTGGCCTGGGTTCAATTCCCAGCCAGGGAACCACCACAAAAACAAACAAACAAACAAACAAACAAACAAACAAAAATTGAAAGACTGATAAAGAGTTTCTCAGATAAGAAAAAACTAAAGAAATACATCACCACCAAACCAGTACTACAAAGAATGTTAGAGGGACTTCTTTAAGATGAGAGAAGGGATGGGAGAGTGGGTAAAATAAGGGAAAGGGATGGAGAAATTTAGTTTGATTGTTAACATAAAATCAAAAGCAACAAAGAAACAATCTCATGGGCCAAGTCAATAATAGTAGTTACCTGAGGGTAAGGAGAGAGGTGTGTATGGGAGAAGGGACAGGGACACAAATATATGGTGATGGAAAGAGAACTGACTCTGGCTGATGAACACATAATACAACACATAGAAGATATAACGTAGAATTGTACACCTGGGACCTATGTAATTTTTACTAATCAATGTCACCCCAATAAATTTTAAAAATTTAAAAATTTTAAAAAAAGAAAATGTCTTCAAAGCAAAAGCAGACTCTGCCCTTGATTTACCATTCTGAGTTGTTTCTTGTATTTAAATTTTAGCCTGATAATTATTTTTATCTTTTTCATGCTCTTAAAGTAAAAAAAGAACCCTTATCTAGCATTTTTAATTGTTTTAAATAAGACTTAGCATAAATAACCTAGTCCTACATATTACCAGAATACATAAGCATAAACCCATGCTTGCATGCTTATTGAGAATTTGCAACATATTGAAGCATAAATGTGTGTGTAGTTGCTCCTTCAGTGAAGTCTGGGAGAGATTCTGTAACTTTTCAGTCACTTTCAATTTCTAAAAACATCTTAACTTTGTATTTAATCCTTAATTCTTCCTTTTGTATTTAATCCTTAATCCTGAAATCTTAGTCTCTCCCCTTGTCTCTGGTTTCTAGAGTAGGGAGAACAGAATGTGGTTGCATGGTTAAATTCTAATACATTTTTGTCCTGTTTCTTCCCCAAACACTAATTTCTCCAATGTAACACAGAGGAAAGAGTAGACAGAGTCCTCCTCATCTAAATTTTAAGTAGACTCTGTCTTTGCTCTGACTCAGTCTGGTTTGATCTGGTATTGGGAACCTATACTGGTGTGGAGAGCTCCTCACAGGCTGTGATTTTACTGAGGTAGTTACTGGCAACACTTGGATACTTTCCATTGCTTAAGAGCCTCTGTCAACAAGCAGGATTGTCTCCTACTGGCCCCTGCTGTATGTATTCCCAATGCCCTCTCAAAGGTGAGTACCTCATTACTTGACTCTCAATATATACATCTGAGCAGCCTCAGCCTCCAGTTTCATAATGCCCATGCTCTTCTATGTGGAAGAAAATTCCAGAAAAATTACTGGAGTCTTTTGTGCCCCATGGCATACCTAGAAAATAGAAATGGGGTAGAATTTGAACTTCTCTTCTTCTTTCAAGTACTTTACATCCAAGCCCTAATGATACGGTCTTATAAAAGAGGGTCTTCTACTTTCAGAACTCTCCAAATCAAGTGCACCTCCAACCTTCAATAGACGTATGGCAAGCAAACTCTCTTTCCACCATAAATGGAAAAAACCATGCTAAAATCATACTACCATATTCCTTCATTCTCAGAGCCCCAGATGCCTTCCCAATAACTCCTTCACCATGTTGTGTTCTTATATAGGATGCATGTACAAAGGTCTGTCCTGGGCCTGCATTCAGCTGGAGAACAGGATGCTGGTGCCCTACCTTACAGGGACCTCTAGTATTTAGGGATATTTCTTTTGGAGTTCCCCTCTCTGGCCTTAAGGTAGAAAAAAGCACCATCTTCCTCTCCATGTGAGAGAAGAAGAAGAATCCTCTTGCCTTTTCTCTTCATCCTGTACAAACTCTGGGTGGGTAGGGAGTGACATTGTGCTGGGTGCTATACTGGTACTTCTCAGCAAGGCTGCAGGAGGAAGGCTGGCCCCAGAGGCTGGAGATAAAGGTGTGAAGTAATGATTTGCCTTTCATCCTCAACCAGCCTTAGCCTCCATTGTGGGAAAAAATCTCATCGTCTAGTTAACAATATACATATTTTTAATGGGTATACCTTCAGATGTCAATAGTTGCTCTTCTCTTCTAGAGTAATGGGCTCTTGGATGACATATAAATATTTCTTCTCTTTTCTTCTTTTTATTCGTCTGTATCTTCTAATTTTCTCTAATGGGCACACATTTATTGTATAACAAGAATAAAACTTTTTTTTATTTTTTTTGCTTTTTGGTGTGTGGGTAGTTCCCTGGCTGGGAATTGAACCCAGGCTGCAGCACTGACGGCGCCAGCGCTGAAGCCTTAAGCCACTATACCACCAGGGAACTCCCAGAATAAAACATTTGTCTGCATACTTCACCTTTATTGCGAGACCATTGCAAATATGCATTGAATCATTACTAGCTACATTTTAGTTTACTAGCAACTTGGTTTAATTGTCTGATGTGGAAATAATTTTCTTACTTTTTGACTCTTTTTTAATACACTTGAATTTCAAACTCTGCCACCACATTGTGTTTTGACTTTCAATTCACGCTTTAATAAAAGGAATTTTTGTTTCGAAGCTGTAAAGGAAATGAAAAACTGAAAATTAAATTAAATGTTATACTTAATATCTGACTAAGCATAAAAATACCTCTTCCAAACAAGAGAATGGTAGAAATGATAATTGTTCTGACAGGAAAAATAGATATTCTAAGAGAAAATTTAAAATATCCCTGTATAGGCTTCTTCTATGATGGCAAGCTCAGCCCTTGCCTCCTCCAGGTGAAAACTCATTGGCTTTCAACTGCAGTACTTTGTTGATTGGATTGAATAAATTCTTTGGTCAGTGGAAGAAACAGAATTTGGAAATGGTTCTTGACCAGCCTGGTATTTTTCCATTTTGTCTCTGGCTAGCTATGTGCTCTTTTCAATGTTTGTCCCAATGCATTAAGTTTATTGAGCATGCACTTTGAATTTTCAGATGAAAATTCTTGATTAAATGTCATTTTTCTCTCTAGTTACATAACCTAAACAAGGCAGTGTTCAATTTCATTAAACATGTATTTATTAGATATCTTCTCTGTTCCAAGTTCTTTGCTAGACGCTATTAGAGATTGGGGGATAACAGAAGCAACCTGAATTGTGTTGTCTAAAGCAACAAAAATGGTGTCTTGTGTGTCTCATGTATGTTGAACTAAATTAGACATTCCTTACAGAATGTGTCCTCTTCTCTCAAGGAAGTAACAGTTTAATAAAGAGGATAAGAATTCCATATAGTAAACAATTAAAAGGCAAGGTAAGGAAATTATTCAGTGCTGAATAGTTTGATGTGGTTAATTTAAGAGGAGCTCAGGTATGAAAGAATCCGTGAGCACCATTGATGGAGAGTAGTTATAGATTGAGGACATCAGGTCAGTTTGGAAGAATGAACAGGCATTGGGTAGGCAGAGTCAGGCAAGGACTTTCTGTATGTGGAAAGTAACAGGAAAAGAAGTGCAGATTAGGAAAGGAGTCCACAACCTGATCAGAAAAGACGGAGCAGTTGACACATAGAAGAGGAGAGTTTGCAATTATTCATGATATGTATATATCATGAAGTAATACTATTTTTTTTATTGGGGTGACATCTGTTAGCAAGGATTACATAGGTTTCAGGCATACAATTCTACAGTGCATTGTCCACTTGTTGTATAATAAGTTCACCACCTAATGTGACTTCTCTTTCCATCACCTTATATTTATCTTAGTAATACTATTTTAAAATATTGGTCAACCTCACATGTAGGCAAAAAACAAACAAAACCCCTAACTAGAATGCCAGTATTTTAATTAAAATTGATGTGCCAAACATTAACTGTTTACTTCACAATTAAATCATTTATGAATGGTATGAGGAAAGAAAAATAGCACATTAATGGACTCTTTATATATATTGTCTCATTTAATTTATGTAACAATTCTGTAGCAATTACACTGGTTACCGGGGGGGGGGGGGGAACACAGGAGAAATAACAATGGAAACAAGAAAGGAATTTATTTTTCTCTTACATTAAGAAACTCCAAAGAGGGAGTCAGTCAGTCCTGGTTTAGCTCCATGGCCATCAGACCTCCAGGCTTCTTTCTGAATCTGTTTACCAGACTTAGTGAATGGCTTCTAGTCTCAGGACTGCCTCATGATTACAAGGTGGCCTCTATAGCTCCCACCATCACATCCATGTTTCAGGTGGGAGGAGAAAGAAAGGAAGCTGAAATGCAAAAGGGTACATCTCCTGGTTCAGTAAGTTCTCTTTAAAGAAATTTCCTTTCATTAGGCGGCAGCCATGGTGCAGCAGGAGATTCCCCGGGCCTGGGCAAATGGGGAGTACATTGAGGTCATCACCAGCAGCATTAAGAAAACTGCAAACTTTCTCAACTCCTTCAATATGACTTGTCATTTAAGACTCGCACACTAAATGAGAAATCGACAGCTCTTGAACAGAAAATAGAGTACATTGAAGCACAGGTGACAAAAGGTGAGATCCTCACCTAGAACTGAGTGAGGCTGTTGCTGGGAAGCTGCTTTACAGGACACGGCTAGGCGGGAAAGGCTCCAGCAGCCTTCAGCCCCTTCCTCTCTCCTTACAGAGCACTGGAGCTTATTCTTATTTTTCTTTCTTCAAAAATGTGGCCTTTAGGCTCTGCCATATATATCTGTCAGTGTGATGTGGCATGCAGGGAGAAGTCCAGGGGTACTCTTGAAAACATTAGGCATCTTACCTTTTCAATAACATTTTGTAGAACTACTTGTCAGTGTCTTTGAGACACTCAGAGCCAAAAGCCTGAGACTCTTTGCTAAAATCCTCCCCCAACCCACCCCTCTTTCTCAGGCTTTCCTTATAGCTCTCATAGCCTCTGCATTGATTCTATAAACAGTCTCTGTCTCCTTGCCTTTGTTGTGGGGTGGGAGACAGTCCTGGCTGAGACATACATGCCCGGTAAGGTGGTTGCCAGAAAATGTTGTTGCTAACCCACCAGTTTTTTTGTCCTTTTGGAGAGGTCAAGGTCAGGCCCCCACTTGGCTTGAAAGGACATTTTCAGAGATTTTTTTTTCTGTCACTTGGAGTGTCTTTATCGGTCACATTTCTCCAATAAACTCCTTAACTTGAAAGAAAGAAAGAAAGAAAGAAAGAAAGAAAGAAAGAAAGAAAGAAAGAAAGAAAGAAAGAAAGAAAGAAAGAAAGATTTCCAAAAAGGCCCATTCAGTAATTTCTGAACTGTGATCTCACTGTTTTCTTCAAGAAAGGATGGGACATGTAGTATTAGCTGATCATATGCTGCTCCCAATAATACAGAGTTTCCACTAGTCAGGAAAAGGAGGAAGAATATATTAATATATTAGCTAAGCTGCTAGCAGTTTCTTTCAGAGTAATCTTACTGCCATTAAGTCACACATCCATGACTTAAGCCCAGCTCTTTCCACCCCCTGAAGTGTCACAAGTATCTTATTTTGAGGTCACAAGTAACAGGCAACCTAAGCCAAATAGATTTAAGCAAGAAAGATACTCATTAGTTCACAAAAAAAGAAACTTATTAATGTACAGAGGTTATAATGGACTAAATGTTTGTGTCCCCCTAAAATTCGTATGTTGAAATTCTAGCTCCTACTGTGATGGTAGTAGGAGGTGGGGCTTTGGGGAAGTGATTAGGTCATGAGGGTGGAGCCCTCATGAGTGGGATTAATGCCCTTATAAAAAAGACCCCAGAAAGTACTCTCATCTTCTTTAATCATGTGAGAATACAGTGAGACATCTGTAATACAGAAGAGGATTCTTTCCAGAACCCAATTGTGCTGGCACTCTGATCTCAGACTGGCAGCCTCCAGAGCTATGAGAAATATATTTCTGTTGTTTATAAGTTAGTCTTTGTTAAAGCAACCTGAACTAAGACAGGGTCATACATAGCTTCATTATGGCCGGATCCATGACTAACGTGATGCACTCAGGACACTGTGTTTCTCCATCTCTCAACGCTGTTCTCAACCACTCTGTGCTATTTCTACACTCCCGTGCTTGTAAGATGGCTGTCAGCAACTTCAAGGGTCAAGTCCAGTGGAAAAGAACACATGCTTCCTCTCAACACTGCAAAGCAAAACTTTCCATCAGATCTGATGAGATGTTTCATTTTCCAAGTCTGACTCTCATGCCCCTATGTGGAGGTAGGTGTTCAGTTAACTACCATAAAGGCGAATAGATGGATAATGGGAAGCAGACTGAGTCCCATGGCTCTATCACCAGAAGGCAGAACGGATACTGCGGGTGGGTGGGGAATAGCAAATGTCTACAACTATTACATTCTAAAATGTCTATTTTTAGGAATACACTGCACGATTTCCCCCATCCTTTTCTAGTTTCCAGTATTATTATCATATAATTTGTAAGAAGAGAATACACGTAGCCCCAAGCTATCCAGTCCCAGAGCCTAGGCCAGGGCTGGGCAAATTGTGGATCGTAGACCACCGATGGACTGTCAAGCAATTTTGGGGTGACGCCCTGAATATTAAAATAAATAGCTAGGTGATCATGACACCTGGAGAAAATTAGAAGTAGCTCTTGCCCTGAAAAACTCTGCCCAGACTTGACCTAGGCTATACATTTGTTTTAGATTAATTTTTTGAGAGTATAGAGAACTAACCTTTATGGAGCAAATGCTCCATGTCAAGGGATTCTCTTTCACTCTAATACTTTATCTTCACAACAGCCCTTTGAAGCAGGCATATTCTGACTTTCTAGATAAAGAAACTTCTGTTCAAAGAGGTTAAGCATCTCTCTCAGGGTCACATAGCTAAAGGAAAAAGGGCATTGATATTAGAAGTCAGGACTTTCTGGCTCAAAAGCAGAAAGCTGCCACTGTCCTACGTGGTCCTTAAGTCAGATTTCATTCCCAGAGCCCACTCTCATTTCCACAGTCAAAAAATTACTCCTTGCATGATCATGTTTTTTTTTTTTTCGCTTTTTCTCATTAAATTCCCAACCACTGCCTGTTTGTGAAGATAAAGAATCTGAGATGTGAGAACTGAAAAAGCCCTTAGAAATTATTCTAATTCAGAACTAAAAATTCTCCTTCAAAAGATGAGGAGGCTGAGGCATGGAGCACCAACTGGTCATTCAAGATCAGAAAGACAGTGGCCCTGGTCTGGGCACCTGATTTTCAGATTCAGATCCTGGCTTCTCCACTTTCTTTCCTTGCCTGAATATGAGTTTGGAAAATTTATCTTAACTTCTCTGGCTTTAGTTTGATTCTCTGTAAAGGAAAGGCCAGAGTATTGAATTTCACTGATTCCCAGGTATACATTATTTCACATTTTAAAATCTAAATATGGCTTAAATGGACAGCAAAACATAGTTTAATTGTTTTTACTTTCTTAACAGTACATATATAAAGCAATGACCTGCCTCCCTATCAGTGATAGAATCTATGAAAAACAGAAATACAACCTTCATGGGGTTGTTGCAGAAATGTAATAAAATAATAAAGACATATCATATACAACAGTGCCTGGCACATAGTAAATGCTGAGTAAATGTTAGTTGATGTGGTGGTGGTGGTGATGGTTACACTGTATATAAATAAGATGCACACATCTTTTTAGCAGAAAAAATTGTTCCTGGGCCATTGCCATTCACAGCTTTGTCTCTTTGGTATGTGGGCAACATAGTGATTTTCTTTTCTTATTCTTCATTCCTGAGTGTTGTACACGGTCCCCAAATCCATTTTAACTAAATTATCCAGATTTGTTTTTTCTGTGTTCAAATCAGGTGGCAAAGTGACAAAAGGTCACTCACGGTTCTGCGATACCATATGTTGCCATGTATAATGCGCTCCCATGTATGATGCACACCCATATGTTTGGCCCAAACTGTCAGGGGAAAAAATACCTTTCATTTTAATTTTTTAATTCAAACTTTTATTTGTTTATATTTAGGTACTGTTTTTGTATTATAAAGCAATTTTAGCATTTATTTTTTAACATAACTCATATATGCAAAATAAAACTGAAAGCAACAAAGAAACAAAAAGTGACGGATACAGTCAATAGTATTTACCTGAGGGGGAGAGGGTTGGGGTGTTGTGGAGCAGGTGAGGGAAGGAGAGACATATGGTGATGGACAGAGAACTGACTCTGCGTGGTGAACACATAACACAACACTCAGAAGATGCACTGTAGAATTGTACACCTGCCACCTATGTAATTTTTACTAACCAATGTCACCCCAATAAATTTAACAATTAAAAAACAGATTATTGTATTCCAGGGTATTATTTTACCTATGAATATCGTTATTGATTTCTAGAGTTATATTTTTAACTCATAAGCATAAATAAAAGAATTAAAAGCATTTATATAGATACAGAATTAGTACTACACATGTATAATGTGCATCTTTATTTTTCCCTCACAAATTTGGGCAAAAAGTGCACATTACACACAGCAAAATACGATAGATACAGGGTACAGCTTGTACTGAGTCTCCTTGTTCTTTACAGTCAATTGGTGAAAGTGGTTTTTATAAATAGTTTCACTCAAAATTCAGCCTCATCTTTTTAATAACACAAAAATGCATCACAGCAGGTAGGTCAGCATGAGATTTTGTTGGGGTAGTGATTTATCTTTGCTTAGGCTAGTGACCATGGCTTTCTCTATTAAGAAGGAAGTCAGATGGAAGTTTAAATTGGCAAAATATTCAAACTAAGTCCAGTTTTATTGATTTCTGAAACAAGTTTCTGTGTGTTTTGTTCATCTTATCTCAAGGCATAACTTTGAAAGGTGCAATATTCTTTAAAAGATAAGGCCTTAATGAAAAGACATTGTGTTTCTTTATGCTAGTTCCCAAAATTTCATTGCCTTTAGATACGAAATCAAAATGGGCGATATTCTTACTGATCTTGTTCACAGAATTCACTGTCTTCATAACATTCTTCTATTCATCATTTCCCCCCTTGTCTTTCAGAATATCTATAAAATGATAGGTTATTATTTCTACTGCTTCAGTTAGTGTTTATGCCAGCAGGGGGAACATTATTTTATTATTTTTAGAGAATAAGAGCTATTTCTTGAACCAGGAAATTGACTTGCTATTTTAGAGAAATAAATCAAAGACATCCTCTCGTCAATCTCTACTTATTTCCTGTAGAGAGTCTTCCCCATTCCCTAAAACTACCCCCTACATGAGCGAGAAGCCTTTCCCATCATATGCTGTGCAAATATTGATTGCCATGTGACATGACAATATTTGTTTCTGTCTTCTCTCTAGATAGGGTGGTCCTCAAGGGCAGGAACTGTGGCTATTTCTTTGCTGTATGCACATATCCTAGAGCACTAAATTTAAAAGTATGTTGAGTATAGAAAGGTCTAACTTGAAATCACTCTTTGAGCTCTGAAGATAACTACGTATTCAGTTTTGAAATTGATGTTTATCCATTGGGTAGCAAGATTTATCACCAAAGTAGGTTTTAGTTTCTCAGAGCTGCACCTGCAAAGTTGCATGCACTACTTTAGGTAATAATCTTCTAGAGACACATATAGTCACACATTTACTTAATATTAAGCTGGGCTAGAAAAGAAACCAATTTGAAATTGCTTCCTCAGCTGAAAGCTCAATGCTAACAATAAAGTTTAATTTCAGCAGCTGTAGTTCTCAAATCAATAGACTGCAAAGAGGGTGGCAGAATTTCAGTTTTTGGTTTTGAATACTAAGCAGGTCAGAAGTTGCATTATTTAAGAATAAATTTACTGGATTTTAAAAGCAGCTTTTGGAAAATTAGCCATGTGAATTTATATTATTTTCAATAATAATCTAAATGTCCAGAGTAAAGAAAAAAAACAGTGTACAGTCATAGGCCATTGTATTTATTATATAAATATGACAGATTTTCTAATGGCTTCAAGAGAAAGACTTATGTATAAATTTGTAAATGCTGGATGTTAAATCATATCAGACAATTGGATATTCTTCCCTGACAAAGAGTTTCAGCACATTTTCTTAGGCCTCTCCAGTGCTTTCTTTTAAACAAAAAATACTGTAGTAATACCTCTTGTTAACTAGACTGTGCTATGCTAATATCTGGCCGTTTTTCGCTTTTAATAGTACCAGCAATAGAGTGGGAACATATGTGTGATGGATAGTGACCTTGGCTATATTGGCCTTTTTACACTGACCTTGTTTCCATGAGTGTGTTGCCTCACCTCATCTTTTAATAACGAATTATGCTGGTAGTCACTAGAGCACTGTAGTGTCAAATCATGGATTTTTCTATAACCAAGTACAACTTGGAAAATAAATTTAAAATAGAAATAAATTACTTTGTCTTTAGGAAAAAAAAAAAAGGTTTTAAGTCTCTCCAGGGTCATCAGCGCATGTACTTAAACCAAACAGTTTCCAGGCTCCCTATCCTGTATGTTCGTTCAGAGGTTGAGGGGGAGAGAAACACACATCTACTAAGATATTCTAAGGTCAGGTTGTATAAGAAGATTTTGAAATAGTTGGCAGGAGTTGTCAGCGTTCTTGAAAGAGTGTTAAAGGTCTAGATGATTAGTGTTTAAAACACAGGGAAGGAGACAAGGGCCACAGATAGTGCTAATGGAGTCAGGACCCCAGACAGCTCTGCTAATCTTGATCTGCTGGACTTGTCAGCTTTTGGAAACATGAAGCCATCTCATTCATAGGTTTTGATTCTAACTGAGCTGTGGATTTTTAATGTCATGGTCTTGATATTTTAGGCTCTGTCTTTACTGAGGGCGCACTAGTAAAAGAACTTCATCTACCTTTCATAGCCATTGTTGGTCTCTGGCCTGACTGAAGTTTCAGCAACATGAAAGATAACTGTGGGGTAAAGGGCTGGTGGGGTTGTGGGCTACCAGCATTCTCTATTGTATTTTCCTATCATGCATTTTCTCTCCACAAAGGTAGAAATTGATATGAGGAGAGTCCAAGACTATAAAAGAAAAGTTGTTCCCAACTCAGTTTGTGGAAGACCCTAAAGTTACCCAGTTAAGCACTTATTTTACTCTCTCCTTGAAAGGAAGAGAAACACGAGTTTTCAATAATTTTGTGTAATTAAACTTCAGGCTTTTCGATGTGATGCATACTGATAAGTTCTTGATGGAATCTTTTAGAACTAAAGCACAGCTGTTCATTTCATGAATTTATTTTGTAGTGTCTTAATAGAATGTTTTCTTCAAAAAGAATTTTTTCTTTAGATGGCCCAAATGACCTTTTGTATTTGTCTTCTCTCTCATCTCTTTTATTTTTTTGCCCCGATTCTTGATTGAGAATTCTTGTTAGCCTTGATATGTTATACTTCTTGTGTTAGGACAGTTATTCCTGTGAGCTTCAGGCCCATATTCAAGATTCCCCATTTCATTCCACCCTCTTCTGTGCCAAAGATTGTACCTACTGTGGGAGCCTGTGAGGTTAACTGGGATTTTATTAAAGTATATGGTCTCTGATTATTTTCTTAACTTACATGTTTTACAGGTTAAGTTATAATCAGGGTTCATGAAATATTCAACCTGATAATTTCTGACTTAAAAATATAGCTAAAAACATAAAAAAAAATCAGATGTTTTATTTAATCTAAATGCATAAGTAGAAACGTTTTCACCCTCATTCAATAGTTGACTAACTTAAACCTAGGCCATATTAACAATTAAGTGGCCATTGAAAAATTGATAGAGATCCCCCTTCTTCTAGAATGTACCAAATAACATTATATTGAGTTGAAATCCTTGAAGTTTTATAGTCTTTCTCTCATATCTCACTTAATGTTAAACTGCTCACTCCCCTCATTCTACATCAGGTGTTCCTCCTGGCCACTTTCAATACCAATCCCCACCCTGTACCACCTAGAGAATGGATGTACATGAAAGGAAAAGTAGGAGGAGTGAAAGGAAGGAAATAGAAGAGGGAGACTGCTTTGAAACAGGGTCAGTGTATGGTCTTTATTATATTCCATGTATTCTGTGTGAATATCCCTTGACAGCCCTACTTGGGATCATTATTTTTTAAAAAGGAAAAGTGTTTGAACAAAGTTAGAGCATCAAAAAAGTCCCTAACAAGATACCATCCTGCTTCATCACTCTTTTAAATAAATTTCTCCCTTCTATAGCTGATCAACCCTAGTAGTTGAGTTCATCTGACTATGACAAATGGAGATAACTTCAGTACTTTGTCAGAAATCTAAACATGTCCCATTAAAGTGTCTTTAGGCTTTAAAAAATACAAAAAACAATGCTTTTGATAAGTTCTGATAAAAATGTTTCTTGCAATATTCAGGTGACTTTCATTCAGGGACATTTCAAATGAAACTTTTTGAATTAATCACTAGGAAAGGGAATGTCAGAAGGATAAATTATTCACTACTCAGAAGGTAATACACAAAGTGTGAGCATCAAAGACTCTAGAAATAGAAAGATCTGTAAATGGACAAAGTCCATACCTTTGTCAGTTCAAGAGATTAATTTTTTAAAAATCCTGTGTCACTGGTGAGGAAGTGATTTGGATCACAACAGCACTTGACTCCACCACCTGGGTTCTTCCTTGACCTCTTCGCTCTTGTTTGACTCTCTTTTCCTTAGGATGAGATAGTGCCCATATTCACAGGAGCCTGAAAGAGTAGCATTACACTCCTAATCTTTGAAGCATCTAGACAAATACCTCAAACTTTGACATATCACATCAAGTGATATTTATTATATGTTTAGCATATGTGTACCAATAGTATTGGGCTATGTTAAGCAAGGTCATTAGATTCTGGCCTCAAAGCATTTATAATTTAAAACTATCAATAAGGATAAGCATGTTGAAGAACATGACAGCCAGCAAGGAACTGCATAATAAATCAAATTTCTAAAAAAAGCAATATCTGCAGTTTAAAATTAAAAAGAAAAATTAACTTCACTTTTTACAAAATGTGGGAAGAAGAAATTGTAAGTATGTGAACTTTCTAAGAGATACTCTTAAGCAAAGATATGAAACTGCAAATTTGTTCACCTCAGCCTCTCATTTTCCCCCTTTTGTGGCATCCTCTAATTCCTGACACTTGGGCCATAAAGTGACTTCTGTTTTCTACCTATTCTATCCCAGTCAGATCTAATTAGAACATTTTAGAATAATTTATATTTTGTAGTTCATTGTAGTTAAGTTTACCTCTTTCAAAAGGTATGTGTCCTTAAGTATCATCTCTCTTGTAAAATGAGACTTTATTCCCTGTTAATAGAATTTTAAGCATTTAAAACATTTAAACCAGCAAATATACATGTGGATGGGGATGATAATTTGAGAAATAAACATGCTTTCTTCGACCACTAATATTATAGCACATAGATTGAACTTTTTCTTAACTAAGAAATGTAGACTAAGGTCATTGTTTTGTTTTGTTTTGTTTTTTGTTTTGTTTTAAGCCACCTGGTAAGGTCTTTTCTTTATGTTTTATTGGTGTCTCAGTAAACTGACAGTGTGATAGTAACAATGATGAGGATAGAGGAAACAATAATAATCCTAATTGCTTAGAACATCATCAAGTAAATAATTCTGGAATTCATTTTCTTTCAGAGAAGTATTTACATGCAAAGATTTTTAATCTAGGTAAATAGGACAGTCAGTATTCAAATGAAGAATATTATCAGAAACCTATTAGGAAGAAAGAATGGAAATCTTGCCAGTGTATTAGTGACAATTTTTCAAATATGAAGGATGACAAAAGGAAGAGGCAGCATAGTAACCTATGTTAGAAAGAGATAGGCTTCATTGTGACCTTAGGCAAGTCACTTAACCTTGCTAAGGCTCAACTTCCTCACCTGTAAATGAGATGGAACTGAGACCTCTAGCTCAGTAAATTTTATGTCCCTATTTTTTCCTGACTGGGGGACGGGGATACCTTAAGCCTAAATACAATATACAAAATGAAACCCACAGTAAACATAGATAGAAAATTCTCGCATACTGTATATTAATGAGTCCAAAGTGTCAAAAACTTGATATATTGTTACTACAAAACAGCCAATTTTGAAATTTGCCTTGAACATATGAAATATTAGAATTCATAGCAATCCCACAAAAGTTTATAGAAATGAAATCAATTTTCCATCTATTTCACCTATGGGAGAATCTTCTATCAAGCCAATATTTTTTTGTCTCATATAAAACCTTGTTTAAATTCTATTTTTATGCCTTTCTATAATGATGATACAGGATGTGACTGAGAGACCATTTTAATTCTTAGCTGTATACCTGCTCATAGCATAATTTACATGTTCTTATGCTTCTTTATGCCTTTCCAGGTATTTGTTATGCCAGTTTCCTGACAAACCCATATAAATTGTAAGGAACTTACAATTGAGGGTCAGGTCATGGCTACATTTTAGTAATCACAAAATACAATGTACTCCTTTCCATCTTAATTTACCTGACCTGTCAGAAGAGTCTGTCATCAATTGCCATTTCCTTCTTAAAATGCCATCCTTAGTTTCTGTGATTCTGTACTAGCTAGTCCTTCTATCTAAGCTGTACCATATCAAATGGCTCCAGCAGCTTCATGTTCTGACAACATTTTAGAAGTTGATCTTCCTCAGGGAACTATCCCCTTAATTTCTTCTCTTTTTGTTGTGTAGATTCTTCCAATATGATTTCATCTGCTCCAGCAGCTCCAGCGAACATTCATTAATACCAATGAGTCTCCTATCTGGAGCCCCAGCACCCTCTCTTCACACTTCCAGGTACATATTTTTAAGTGCTACTAGACATCTCCACTTACATGTCCCATAGGCACTTCGAACTCAGCGTATCCAACACGTATAATCTTTGTTTTCCCCTCCCGACATTGGCCCCCTCTTCCTGTGTTCTCCCTGTGTGAAGGCACCCCCCCATCTACATCACTGCCCAACACAGAATTACTGCCCTAATGCTGCACAGTCACCTTAACTTGTCCACCGTTTTCTTTCTGGAGGACCTGGCTTATAAGAAGCATACAATAGGCACACACCCATGGGTGAGCAAGTAACTCACCCACAGTCAAGGCATATTTTATCCTCTCTCTCAAGCTAAAACATTCAGGTCTAGAAATAAGTTATCAAACTTAGCACCTTTAATTGAGAAACATTTGGGCATAATAAATTATTTAACACAATACATAGAGTTTTTCACACATACTGAAAGAGATCAGCTTTCTAAGCAATAGGTTCTGCACCGGTGATACATCTCTTTGATATTCCCATCTGGTTTCCAACATAATGAGCAAATGAATATGGCACGTTTTTCCTCCATGACATCTAAAGTCATAGATGAAGGCCTAACCAGGACACTGAAGTTTAACTTCATTCCCATCAGAACTTACCGAATGTTACTTAAAGAAGACATTTGACTGTGAGACAGTTGCCCATGTGTAATTTGCAATTGGATTTTCATAGGCCTACTTTGTCACTAAATTCTTCATTATGCTATTTGATATTTTTTCCATGAATATTTAGTACTGCTAGTGCTGGGTATATGGGTTCAGGACACAGGCACATATTATGAAAATTAAATGTGACATAGAAGTGATGAAGAACACCAGTCAGAAACATTAATTACATGAAAATCTAGCTACGATGAGCCAGACAGCATATGATTATTGCAAGGTAGAATGAAATCATTGCCACACTAGTTGTGGACCCCATGCTTCTCATAATGCAGCACAAGTGCACAAGACTGTGTCTTTGGCTCATACTAAACTTTCAGTCAATAAAACCTCACAGCTTTTCTACCATGAACGGTTGTTGAATCAGTTATCTCACATCCCACTCTTTTACCATTGATTTTTTAAACCCACACTTTGACTTCATAATTTCTCCCCAATACGTTTTGTCCTATTAGTTTTAAGCACTTTTTCTGGCCCACTTGTCTGATGGCTTCACTAACAATCATTGCTCATTGATTCAGCTCTCCTTCAGAATATTTCACCTCAGGATGTTTACATTAGCCTAAATTAGGATATTCTGAACTAATGTTATACTAAATGCCTTTAACTGCTTTGCAATCAATTCCTAGGAGTAGAGTGGGGATGGGGGAAAGGGAAGAGATGGAGGGTAAGAGATAAAAATAAAACTTTGGAAGATGAGTGAAATTTTTTTAACATTGGCATCAAGAAATCAATGACAAACATGAAAAACACAGCTGTAACTGGAGTGATTCAGCCCTCCATCCTGGCAGTCTTTTAACTTTGGCAGCAAGAATTGGATCTGAAAGACTTCCACAGCTCTGGGTTCTGATTTTCATTTAGTCTTAACAGCAAGAAAAATCACCCTGGAGCAATGCGCATGCTGATTTTGTTAATTCCCTCAAATATGTCCCTTGTTTAAATCACTGCTGATTAAACATTCTTGACATCTTTCCTTTTTCTCAGTGTGCCATGACTCATCAGGTGATCACAGTGGAAGGCAAAAGCTAAATCTGTTTCTTTAAAATGTTTACTGAAAGTGAGCAGTGCAAAAAAGCAATAGTGGCTAAGATGATGAATGGCTTTGGTAAGCTGTGTGTCTCTTACCTATTGATAGTCTTCAAGAAATGAAATACTAGCTGTAAGAAACACGACCAGGTAGTGAGTCAGAAGGAGGTTAAGAGATAAAAATAAAATTTTAGAAGATGAGTGAATTTTTTTTTTAACATTGGAATCAAGAAATTCATGACAAACGTGAAAAACACAGCTGTCAGACCAGAGACTGGAACTCCTGCAAGCTGGGGGTTCTGCTGCCTAACGAGCACTTCCCAAGTGAGACTGACTGCTCTGCTACTTATGAAGGTCATCTAGAGGTTGTAATTTGGTTGTGAGCATAGATTTCCTTTTTGCCTTATCAGAAACAGTATTCATATTCACTCCAATATTTGATTCTCTAGTTCCCAGCAGTTTGAACTTTAAGATAGTAAAATTGCATGCCACAAAGAAACCAGTCATGTGTAGAAAGTTAACCAAGAGTTCATTTATACTATTCTACTTTTAGCATAACAAAAGTTAGACTTTCTGTTCTACATATAACAGTAACAGGAAGGGGATGACTACCACAGCAAATTATTCACTCCTACCTACCTAATAATCCATCAGACTGTCAGTTGTGTTAAGGTAGGAAATCATCACATTCAGTGTAAATGCAATAGAAGGATCACTGCTCTGGAAGTTAAATCAGGTTTTCTAGCCTTGGCTCCGCCCACAAATTGTGTGACCTTGGACAAGTCATTTAAGCCCTCTGATTTTTAATTTTTGTGTGTGTGTGTGTAGGCATTAGGCTAGATTACCTAGAACAAGATCTTGAATTTTATATTTTATTCCATAATTTATCCCATTCTAACAAGAATCATCTTTGAAATGTTATTAGGATTCTGTATGTGTACCTCACTCAGCATAATCTAGGACATTAATTTAATTTAATTATCATTTGGAAAATAATCTGTAGAAAAGATCAGATAACAAATCAGATATTATTCTTCTTCCAAGAAAGATCATATTTGAGGGGGTTAGCCTTGCTGACTTCAGGGGTCATTTAAAAAAATTATTTAGGTAGAATGATACATTAGTCTTATGTGTTGAACTGGTGTCTCTGGTTTGGGGGATGGGAAAGTTTTAAGTGCTATCAGCCTCACTCTGAGGTCTGTCACTGACTACTCTGTGGAATTTAGGCCAGTCACCCCACTTCTCTGTATCTGACTAATGTTGGTTCTATTTGGGAGTTATTCAGTTATTTAAGTCTGCCTTGGGAAATTAAGGCAAATACAAGTTAAAATCATTTGGGAGCACAATGCCTATGAGACAATGTCAGAAGAATGTTAAAAATTTTAAAGTAAAAAACTACAACTTGCTTCCTTTAGGCTCTGTTATTGACCATAAAAATGCCTTGTGATTTGGAGAACTCTAATAGCATCTGTAGGTTGTCATGGCAACAGCTACTGCTGTTACCAGCCTACCAGGAAGGATCTGAATGTAAGGTAATAATAATTCAGAAGTATTTCTATTGGCTATGACTTATGAAGTAGCAATACTTTCCTCCTCAGGTTCATGTACCTTTCCCAAATTCTCACTTTCTGGTGCATCAAAGGCCACCTCTTGCTCTGTATTTCTCTTCTGCAAAACTACATGGTTCCATTGACTAGTGTCTGGAATAATGTTTTGTTTTTTTCTTCCTTGGCAGATCTAAGATGGGGTAGGAACAATAGGGGATACACAGTTTGAGTCACGGAAACTTTTTGCTTGTGGAGAATTAGAAAAAATAAGTTCTCTTTTTCCTCAATTAGGAGTAGATAATGGAGGCCTATGGAATTAGTCTCATGTAACTCAGTAGTAACTGTTAACAGTAATTTAGCTAAAATTTAGTCTCATTTTATGGCAGAGAAAGAAATATTAATTGGGGTTAAGTAAGTGGTTGCATAAGTTCAGTATACTCTATTTGCATGTATCCACTTTATACTGTTTGTTTTTCTTTTCTCTTTTTAATAAAATCTGGTGACTTCCATGTCAGGATGGTGCGAGGAACCAATGCTAACACTTCCATCTTCTGCTCAAGTGCACACATAAGTTGTAGGTAAATATCGCTTGTAAATTGAAAACCACACGGCCCCACTCAAAAACATGAAGGGGAAATATACAGTCTAGGAACCAAGATACTGTAAAACTGGCAAAACAAAGAAAATCAAACAGAAACGTATTAACAGCAAGCAGCTGAAGTTGTGGGCTTCGCTCTATCTAAAACCAACTCCAAAAGGAGAAGAAACAGAGAAAATAGGTGCAAAGCAATAGCACAATATACAATGCCTGGAATTTCTCAGAACCAAAGAAAGACAAGAGTCCTCAGACGGATAAATGCCACCATGTGTCAAGGGGTAAATATACCTGAAAAATTTATATCTAGATATATTATAGTAATGCAGATATTAAGATAAAGAGAAAATCCTACAAAACAAAAATTAAAATCAGATTAAAAGTAGAATGTAGCTTAGTAAAAATAGATGCCTAAGGAAATAGATTCATATTTGTAAGGTTTCCAAAGGAAAAATAACTTTACAGTTCTACAACTAACAACTAAGTTATAAGTTATGAAGATATTTTAAAGCTACATACACATGTAAAATAAAAACCGTTATTGGAATAACTTCAAAAGTCTATTTTTAACTAAATAAATTTATAGAATTAGAAGGAAGTAGTTATGCACAGGCATCAAAAGTGAGCAAGTGATCAGGAAACCATTATGAAAAATGCAAAAGAATGTTTATAAATAAAAACAACATTTTTATGTTTGTAGTAAGATGTATCTAAAACTTTAGGTAAAAATTATATGGGAAATGAGAAAAAGTTTGAAGAAAAATAAAGTGTGCTAATATTATTGTCTTCTTCAGAAACAGAGAAATACTGATTAACTTTGGACTTTGTTAAGAAAATATATGTATGAATGGTAAAAATTTTAAGGGTCAGCAGTAACCAAATAAAGAGAAAACAAAACCCAAGGACATAATTTCCAAATGAGTAGAGGAAAAGGGGGAAACACAATCTTGATCAGAAGAGAAGACAGAAAAATAAAATGAGAAAAAATAAGCAAAGTATAATAGATAAAAGCACAAAATACGGCAGACATAAGAACAAATATATCAATAATCATAAAATATGTGAAATATCAAACTTACCTCCCAAAAGATAATGATTCTCAGAATTGATCAAAATAAATCCATCTATGGGCTGTTCCCAGAATTACCCAGAAATAGATAAAATGAATAAAGATGAATAAAAGAATAAATATTTCAATAAATATTAATATAAAGAACTGACATAGCAAAATTCAAATTACAAAAACAGAAGATCTTCGTGAACAACTTTAAAAGAGTCAAAGAAAATATACTAGTAAAAGGAATAATTCTCACCAAAAAACAAAAAATATTTTCTAGAATGTATTCCCCTACCTATCCACCCTATGATCTCCAACTTTATTATATAAGTAATATGATTTTTGATATTCAATTTTAAAATAAGATTTTGAGAATAATAATGGTTAGTTCTTAACAATGATAATTAAAATATATATCTCATTTCTTAATACAATATCTATATTTTTTGATAAAATTAACACAAAAGGTATTACCTGAGAAACCCTTCACATTTGAAACTTTGATCATATGCTCTTCAGAGTTTGCATTCCTGATTCTCTATTAGCCTATTGAGTTATAAATTTTAAAATAAATTTTAAGAATGTTCTTCTTGCCTGCGTAATTCTGATATATAAGTATTTAAATAGTATTTCAGTGAATTTGTCCAAAAGTGGCTTTTTTTTATATGCAGACATTGCCTTCCTTTATTTTATTTGTTCCTTACCCTCCATGAAAGGGCATTAGAGTCCTCTTTAATGATAATTTTGTTGAAATATTAAATTTTGTTTATTAGTACTTATATGTAATTAACAAATTGTTTCTCAGTTCTTATGTTTAAAAATATCAATAAAATATTCAGGATGGTTCTCCCAGTATTTATGTTTTCCCCTATAATTAAAATACAGGAAAAAAAAATCAAGGTGATATATAATAAGAACTAGAAGAAAACTTAAAAGTCAAGACAAATTAAATTGTTTATATCATCTGAATAATTTTAAAAGCACACCTGATATGAGTAATTATTGATTGAAATGGCCTACTAATTAATTTCTGTCTTATTTGTCTTCTTTGATTGAGATTACATAGGTGTCCTAGCTGGGAATGAGTAAAAACTGGAATATTCCTTGAAGAACATATTATAGTAAGAGCTTAGAGACTGTTTGGAGTCAGAATATGATTTGGAATCAAATATTGTTTTATGACTATTATGATGCTACATACGTAGGCTACTGAACCAGGAGGATGCTTTTTTCTTGATCATATGCCTTCCTCTATTAATCAAGGCACCCTGTCTCCTGAAATTAATGTTGTACAGCAAAGATTTACTCTACAGCTTAACACAAAGCACGAGGATGCTAATTTATTGTCATTCCCTTAACACCTCGTATAAAGAAAATGCTCCTTTTAACAACAAATAAGCTTCCCCAATGCCTATTTCTTGTGAACAGACGTGGTTTAATCTTTGAGAGGCAGGTGCACACATCTTTTAGCTAAAAATAGAGAACGATTTTATACTAAACACACCAAGGGGGAAATTGGGAACCGTTGTAACACTCCATCACTCAGGGTCGGAAACACTTTTGCAGTACTGGACAATTGGCCTCATGCCAGCTCCCAGATTCTTTCTTTGGAGTGTAATCGCTTAAGAGATTTTTCATTATTGTCTTTACTGCTTAGCTCAACACCAGGCAAACTGAGTGAAAATGGCCCTTCAAATCCATTTTTAATATTACAGACAAGCAAAGTAGTTGTGAATTATTTATCAAGAATATTCAGGTGGGCACTAACACAGTCAAATCAGCTTTCTGCATTTCTGTAAGTTAGAGTTTTTGAGTCTTGAAAATGCTGCTGTCACTCTTATTTCTTTTACCGGTTTTCAATTTGCTTTTAAAAAATATGTTGATGTGCTATCAGACCACTGAAGAATGTTTACTTCTTTATCTTAAGAGACATAGTCAAACTACTTGGAAAAATGAAATAATACCTGGACCAATGAATGTTTAGGATTTATAGAGAAATGGTGAGGGAAAAGTTGAAAGAAGAAAGACACTCTTTGTAATGGAAGGTTAAGATTATAATAATAATTTGGGGGGGGGCTAGGCAAGATGACTGTAGAATGTATACTGTACGAATCTTACCAAACCAGTCAGTGAATTAGTTTTAAAGAACAAGCCACCGGGGAAGCTAAATACAAGGTGATGGAAAGAGAAGTCACATTAGGTGGTGAACTTATACAACAAGTTGACAATGCACTGTAGTATTGTATGCCTGAGACCTATGTAATCCTTGCTAACAGATGTCACCCAATAAGTCTAACAATAAAAATGAATTAAAAAAAAAAAAAAGAACAAGCCACCTACAATTTCTTGATTTGCAACTTTATGAAGTCAACAGGAATTCTCTCTTTCCATTGCTGACCTAAAATTTAGTCAACCCACAGGTTGTAGACAATATGAAGCCTTATTTCTAATATGCAAAGGGTTAAGAGTTAGTAATGTCCCCCATAACTGGAGTTCCCTGATGGTGTAGTGGCTTAAGGCTTCGGCGTTGGCGCTGTCAGCGCTGCGGCCTGGGTTCAATTCCCAGTCAGAGAGCTACCCACATACCAAAAAAAAAAAAAAATTTAAAAAAAAAAGAGAGAGAAGAGCAAAAGATAGAGAGACTGAATAGCTTGTCCAAAGTTCCGTAGTTAACAATCCAGTCACTATACTTAATATTACTAAAACTATTATTGTAAAGCATCGGGGTGATCCTGTACCAAAATAACAAACTTGCTTTTACAATGTCTTGCACAAAGTTTACATAAAACACTGAAAGTACTTGCAACTCTGAGGTACATATAAAACTGGGGACTGTGCTCTTCTTACAATATTCCTTTCTACTGTGTATGCTGTCTGCTTAAGGTGGTCTTAAGTAATATTACTTTGAGGTGGAGAAGATGCTGAACATTATCAGAGAACTCAAAAAAATAAGTCAGTGAGGATAAGGGAGAATTGCAAATACATGAATCAAAAATTAGGAGCATTTTTGAGTCTTCCAGAGAAAAACATTAAACTCAAAATAAATAAAAGTTTAAAAAAAGTTTAGCACCAATTATGTGCTGCATACTTTCTCATGTAAAACTTACTTAATTCTCCTAGTCTATCTCCTGTGATATAAGTATTATTACCCTTTTTCAATGTGAGCGACCTGAAGTGAACCAATGCAGAGACAGAATTTGAACCCACTGGAGTTCCCTGATGGTGTAGTGGCTTAAGGCTTCAGCGCTGGCGCTGTCAGCGCTGCGGCCTGGGTTCGATTCCCAGCCAGAGAGCTACCCACATGCCAAAAAGAAAAAAAAAAAAAAAGAAAAAAAAAGAATTTGAACCCATGTCTTCTCTTGACAGGTCCTTTGCTCTATCTTCTACTGTTTTGTTACTCTGTGGCTATGGAATACGATGGTGAATGCCATTTCTGGAGTCAGTTCAAATCCTTGCTTTCCACATTATGACAACCCTGATTTTTAGCTGTGTAATCTTAAGCAAATTAGTTACCCTCTCTGTAGCCTAATTTCTTTTTCTGTAAAATGGAATTGTAATGACACATAAAGATTTGTTGTGAGGACTGATGAGCTGATACACACAAAGTGCATAAAAGAATGTCTGCTGGGCACATTGTAAAGGCTCAGTAAAATTTTGAAAATAAAATTATTCTTGCTTTTATTATTATGAGCCATTTCTACTGTAGTGCCCTTGGAAACAGGCAAGTATGTCTACTTTCGCCACTTCTATTCAACATTGTATTAGAGATTTAAAAAAAAAAGGACATTCAAATTGGAGAAGAACAAGTACAATTATTTTTATTTATAGATGACAGGGTAGTGAATGTTGGAAATTCTACAGAATTGACAGAAAATCAGCTGGAGATAATCAGTGAGTATAGCATAATCATTGATTCAAGGTCATACTTGTATGTAAAAATCAATTGTATATATTTACACTAGCAACAAATTTTTTAAAAAGAAAATATTAGTTATTAACATAATATCTTAAAAATATGAAATAGTGTATAGTAAAATTAATAATATCTGAGAAGACCTTGTACACCGAAAACTACAAAACATTGCAAGGAAAAATTAAATAGAACAAAATAAATGGAGAGATATACTATATATACACTTGGATCAGAAAACTCTATTTTGTTATGAAGTCAGTTCTCCTCAAATTGTTCAATGTAATTTCAATCAAAATCCACATAGACTTTTATGTAAAAGTTGAGAAACTGATGTTAGAATTTATATGGAAATGCAGGGAACCTAGAAGAGCCAAAACAATTTTGAAAAAAAATAACAAAAAAAAGGCTTACATTACATGAACTCAAGACTACTATAAAGCCATACTAATCAAGATAGTCTGGTAGATATATGAGGATAGACATATAAATCTATAAAAAGAACTAAGACACCAGAAATAAACTGACACATATACTAGTATAGTCCACTGATTTCAACTAATATGTTAAGATATTTCACTAGGAAAAGGGTAGGTTTTTTTCCAAGAAATGCTGTTAGAATAATAAGATGTCCATATGGAAACAATAAATTTTGACACTTGCTGCACAGCATGCTAAGAAGTTAACCTAAAATGGATCATAGGAGCAAAACTTTATGATACTAAGCCAAAAAATATTTCTTAGAAAAAGTGATAACCATTTAAAAATGGATAAATTAGACTTTATAAAAATGTAGAACTTATAGAGTTCAAAAGACATCATTAAAAAAAATAAAAAGGTCTCAACAAACTGAAGTCCTAGACCAGATTGCTTCCCAGGTGAATTTTACCAAACATTAAAAATAATAATAATAACATAACACCTATTCTTCTCAAAAAATTCAATAGAAGGAAAGGCTCCCAAGCTCATTCTATGAGTCCCCTACTACTCTGATTCCAAAACCAGACAAAGACATAACAAGAAAAAAAAATTATAGTCTGATCTCTCTGATGAATATAGATGCAATGATCCTCAACAAAATATTAGCAAACTGGGGGAGCTCCCTGGTGGTGTAGTGGCTTAAGGCTTCGGCGTTGGCGCTGTCAGCGCTGCGGCCTGGGTTCGATTCCCAGCCAGGGAGCTACCCACATGCCAAAAAGAAAAAAAAAAAAAAAAAATTAGCAAACTGAATTTATCAATACATTAAAAAGATCATACACCATAATCAAGTGGAATTCATTCTTGGTATACGAGGTTGGTACCATATCCACAAATCAATTAACATGATATACCACATGAAACAAATGAAAAATAAGAATCCTGTGCTCATATCAATAGATGCAGAAAAAGTGTTTGACAAAATCCAGCATTCATTTATGATAAAAACTCTCAGCAAAGTGGGAATAGAGGGAAGATATCTCAACATAATAAAGGTCAGCTATAACAAACCCACAGTTAAAATCACCCTCAATGGGGAAAAGCTAAAAGCATTCTCCTTAAGATGAGAAACAAGATAACGATGTCCACTTTCATCACTTTTATTCAACATATGACTGAAAGTCTTAGTCATACCAATCAGACAATAAAAAAAGAAAGAAAGAAAGAAATAGAAGGTGTCCAAATTGGAAAGAAAGAAGTAAAACTGTCATTATTTGCAGATGACATGATACTATAGAGAGAGCCCTAAAGATTCCACCAACAAACTATTGGAACTGAGAAATGAATTTAGTAAATTAGCAGGATACAAACTTAATACTTAGAACTCAGTTGTATTTTTATACACCAATATCAACCATAATGAAGAAAATGATAACATTTACAATTGCATCAAAAAATAATAAAATGCCTAAAATTAAATTTAACAGAAGTAAAAGACCTCTACCAAGAAAATTATAAAGCATTAAAGAAAGAAGTTAAAGAGACACAAATAAATGGAAGCATACCATGCACATGGGAAGAAAACAATTAATAAAAAGTTAAAATGACTACATTACCCAAAGCCATCTATATATTCAATGACATTCCTATCAAAATACCAATGGCAGGAGTTCCTCCGTGGTGTAGTGGCTTAAGGCTTTGGCGTTGGCGCTGTCAGTGCTGTGGCCTGGGTTCAATTCCCGGCCAGGAAACTACCCACATACCAAAAAAACAAAACAAAAAAACAAAACAAACAAACAAAAATACCAATGGCATTTTTCACAGAACTAGAATAAATAATTTTAAAATTTAAATGGAACCATGAAAGACCCCATATAGCCATTGCAATCCTGAGAAAGAAGAATAAAGCTGGAGGTAATCATGTTACCTGATCTCAAACTATTCTACAAGTCCACAGTTATTAAAACAGCATGATATTGGCAAACAACAGACACATCGATCAATGGGAACAGAAAAGAGAGCCCAGAAATAAATCCATGCCCATATGGTCATTTTTATCTATCACAAAGAAAGCAAGAATATACATTAGGTTAAAACCAGTCTGTGAAATAAATGGTGCTGAGAAAACTGGACAGACACATGCAAAAAAATGAAAATGGGTCAACTTCTTCCTCTATATACAAGAATAAACTCAAAATGGATTAAAGATTTAAATGTAAGATGCAAATGATGAAACTCCAAAAAAAAAAAAAAAGTCAGTAACTCTCAGACATTGCTCTTAGGAATATTTTTACTGATATACCCCCTCAGGCAAGAGAAACAAAAGAAAAAAACAAATGAGACTACATTAAACTAAAATTTATTTATTTATTTTTATTAAATTCATTGAGGTAGTATTAGTTGGTAAAATTATATGTTTCAAGTTTACGATTCTGTAATACATCATCTATATATTGCATCGTGAGCTCACCACCAGAATGGGCTCTCCTTCCATCACCATATATTTGACTCCCCCTTCCCTCCTCCACCCTCTTACTCTCTGGTAACCACTAAACTGTTGTCCGTGTCTATGAGTTTTTGTTTCTTTGATTGATTGTCTTGTTCCTTTGTTTCTTTCTGTTTCATATGCCACATAAGAGTGAAGTCATATGGTTCTTGCAAACTAAAATGTTTTTGCATATCAAAGAAAACCATCAACAAAAAAAAGAGGACATCCTATGAATGGAAGAAGATATGTATTTGCCAATAATACATCTGATAAAGGATACCCCCAAATACCCAAAATTTAAAAAGAAAAAAAAAGCTCATACAATTCAGTACTAAACAACAAAACAAACAAACAAACAAACAAACAACCCAATTAAAAACTGGGAAGAGAATCTGAACAGATGTTTCTCTAAAGAGGACATACAGATGGCCAACAGACATAAGAAAAGAACTCAATGTCACTAATCACCAGATAAATGTAAATAAAAATCACAGTGAGTGAGTGCTGCTGCCTCAGCTTTTGTCTACGTAGCAACAATGCCACCTTACACCATCATCTACTTTCCTGTTGGAGGTCACTACAAGGCCATGCTCATGCTTCTGGCTGGCCAGGGCCAGAGCTGGAAGGAGTAGGTAGTGATGGTGGAGACCTGGCTGCAGGGCTCTCTCAAGACCTCCTGTTTGTACAGGCAGCTCCCCAAGTTCCAGGACCTCACCCTCTACCAGTCCAATGACATCCTATGCCACCTGGGCTTCTCCCTCAGGCTGTATGGGAAGGACCAGCAGGAAGAGGTCCTGGTGGACATGGTGAATCATGGCATGGAGGACCTCTGCTGTAAATATAGCACCTTTGTCTACACCAACTATGAAGCAGGCAAGGAGGACTAGGTGAAGGAATGGCCCAGGTGCCTGAGCCTTTTGAGACCCTGTTGTCCTAGAACAAAGGGGTCTTCCTTGTGGGCAACCAGATCTTCTTTACAGATTACAATCTGTTGGACTTGCTGCTGAATCACTAGCTTGTGGCCCCCAGCTGCCTGAGTGCCTTCCTGCTGCTCTCAGTCTATGGCCTAGATGGCTCATCTGAGCACTGGCCCAAGCTCAAAGCCTTCCTGGCTCCCCTCAAGCATGTGAAACTCCCCATTAATGGTAATGGGAAACAGTGAGAGCTTGTGACATCCTCAGCAGGTGGCAGAGATTGCCTGCCTCCCTGTTCCTCGGACCAATAAAATTGCTAAGAAAGAGAAAATAATACCCCCAAACCCAAAAAACACCACAGTGAGATATCACCTTACACCTGTCAGAATGACTATCATCAATAAATCAACAGACAACAAGTGTTGATGAGGATGTGGAAGAAAAGGAACCCCTGTGCACTATCGATGGGATTGCAAATTGGTGCAACCACTATGAAAAACAGTACGGAGGTTTCTCAAAGAAGTAAAAATAGAACTACCTATGACCCAGCAATTCCACTCCTAAGTTTATCCAAAGAAATCCAAAACACGAATTGGAAAAAATATATGCACTCCTATGTTCACCACAGTGCTTTATATAATAGCCAAGATATGGAAACAACAAAAATGTCCACCTATAGACAATTGAATAAAGAAAAAGTAGTACACATATACAATGGAATATTACTCTGCCATAAAAAGAATGAAATCTTACTATTTGTGATAACGTGAATGAACCTAAGGATATTGTACTAAGTGAAATAAGTCATACTGAGAAAGACAACAGCATATGAACTCATATATGGAATTTGAAAAACAAAATAAATGAACAAACAAAACAAAAATAGACTCATAGATATAGAGAACCAACTGATGGTTACTAGATGGGAGAGGCATTGGAGGGCTGGCTGAGGAAGGCAGAGGGATTAAGAAGTACAAATTCATAGTTACAAAATAGTCATAGAAATGTAAAACACAGTATAGAGACTATAGTCAATAATGTAATAAGTATGTATAGTGTCAGATGGGTACTAGATTTATTGAGGGATCATTTCATAAATTATGTAAATGTGTAACCACTATGCTGCACACCTGAAATAAATATAAAACAATATTAAATGTCAACTATAATTTTAAAAAATAGTCACGTGAACATGAAACCCAGCATAGGGAATATAGTCAATAATATTGTAATAACTGTGTACAGTGTCAGTTGGATAATGGTCTTATTGGGGTTATCACTTCATAAGGTATATAAATATCTAATCACTATGTTGTTTTGTGTGCTTGAAATTAATGGAAAAAAAACTGTATATATGCAACAAACTTGTGTAATCCAGAGAAAATAGAAAAAAAATCCCAAAAGGTTAGATACTGTATGTTTTCATTTATAAAATATTCTTGAAATGACAAAATTATAGAAATGGAGAACAGATTAGTAACTGCCAAAGGTTAAGGAGGGTGTGAGGCCATAGGAAAGTGGGTGTGGCTATAAAAAGGCAACATGAAGGATTCCTGTGATAATAGGAATGTTCTGTGTATCAATGTATCCTAGTTGTGATATTGTACCATAATCTTGCAAGATGTCACCATCAGGGGAAACTGAGTAAAGCGTATATGGAATCTGTTTATACTATTTCTACAACTGCATGTGAGTCTACAATTATCTCAAATTAAAAGTATATATTTTTTCCTTTTTGAGACTTTTTATTTTTCAATTATATTTTACATACAATATTATAATGGTTTTAGGTGTATAGCACAGTAATGAGTCATTTATATAACTTATTAAATCCTCTTCTGATACATCTGGTTCCCCTCTAACACCATACATAGTTATCACAATGTTGTTGACATATGCCCTATGCTGCACTTTACATTCCTGTGACTGTTCTGTGACTATGAATTTGTACTTCTTGGTTTCTTCCCCTTTTATAACCCCCTCCCCACCCTCCCATCATCCCAATAAATCTAGTACCCATCTGATGCCACACAAAGTTACTGCAACCTATTGACTATGTTGCCATGTTATACTCTATATGTCTTTGATTATTGCCTTGTAACAATGAAACTAAACCATCCCTTTCCCTTCTTTTACCCACTCCCCCATCCCTCCCCTCATCTTAAGAAAGTCCCTCTAACATTCTTTGTAGTACTGGTTTGGTGGTGATGAACTCCTTTAGCTTTCTCTAATCTGAGAAGCTCTTTACCTATCCTTCAATTTTGAATGCTAGACTTGCTGGGTACATTATTCTTGGTTGTAGATCCTTGGTTTTCATCACGTTGAATATTTTCTGCCATTCCCTTCTGGCCTACAAAGTTTCTGATGAGAAATCATCTGAGAGTCAAATGGATGTTCCTTTATAAATTACTACTTGCATTTCTTTTGCTGCTTTTAAAATGTTCTTTTTCTTTAACTTTTGCCATTTTAATTATGATGTGTCTCAGTGTGTTCCTATTTGGGATCATCTTGTTTGGAACTTTCTGTGTTTCCTGGACTTGTACATCTATTTCCTTTGCCAGATTAGGAAATTTTTTAGTAATTATTTCTTCAAATAATTTCTTGTTCCCTTGCTTTTCCTCTGCACATTCTGGTATACCTATGATGAGAATGCTGTTATACTTAATGTTGTCCTGGAGGAATTTCAAACCATTCTCATTTTCTTGGATTTTGTTTTTTTATTTGTTGTTCTGATTGGGTGATTTTGGCTCGCTTTTCTTGCAAATCATGGCTTTGCACTTCTACTTCATCTAGTTTGGTGACTCTTATTCCAGTCTTTATTTCAGTTAATGAAATCTTTATCTCTCTCTGGTCCTTTATAATGATTTATATGTCTTCCTTTATGCTTGCTGTCTCTCTGTTGACATTATCATTAAGTTTCCTGAGCATTTTTATAATTGTGGCTTTGAGCTCTATTTCTGATGGGTTACTCCCATCTCTTTTAATTTGATTGTCTGTTGTTTGAATTAATTTTGAACACCCTTTCTCTGGTTTCTCATTCTGGCTGCCTCTCTGTTTGTATTCTGCTCCTTAAACTCAACACTCACTGCTGCAGCTTCTTTGGTGTTCACTGCTAATACTGGATGGGCAAAGATCTGTGGGCAAGAGGCATTTGGGCCTTTGTTTTCTTCCAGGGGCTACAGGGCTGTACAAGTCTTTTCTCAGTTTGCCCTGAGCAAGAGTCTCAGAGAACACCAATGCTGGTCACTGCCAGCCTGGGGCCTGCCAACTTAAATTGTTTTCTTAGGAAGATTTCAATATGGATGGGGCTGGCTGCTCACTGGAGAAAATGTCTCTGGTGTTGGCAGAGTTGGGTGAGGTGGGGTCTCAGTGAGTCAGTGGGGTGGAGTTACTAAAGCTCAACAGACCAATCAGGTTCAGATTTGGCCCTGTGAGGCGGGTGCAACACAGGAAAGATAGAGCCCACCAGCCAGCTGCATGGGAGGAGGGCGCACCTCAGTCTGCCTCTAATATGCCTCCAATGCTCTCTAAGTCACCATCCCTCTGGTGGAGTGCAGGGTGAGTACCTGGGAGTGATTGAGTCTGTGCAGGCACTGGTAGAGGATGTCTGGGTTTCTCTGAGCCTTCTGTCCCAACTGGACAGTCAAAGTTCCCACTAGTTTTCACATTCAGATGTTGTAGGGCTTCTCTTCACAGTACCAGCGCTTCAAGTTAGGGAGCATGGTATGAGGCTGGGATCCCTTGTACCTCTTGGGAGAACCTCTGCAGCTGAGATGTCCCTCCTAATTCTCTATTGCCACCAGAGGTTTGGTTCCTTTTGCGTCTGTACCTCTCCTAACAGTCTTGCAGTGGCCTCTTTTGTGTGTGTGTGTGTGTGTGTGTGTGTGTGTGTGTGTATCCTTAGTTATAAAGCTTCTAAAGTTCAGCTAGACTTCAGATGATTTTCCATGCTGGTTATTCAATAGTTTAGTTCAAAAGTGTATTTTTAAAAACTCCACAAAGTTATACATTGGGAGGAAATGTTCACAATCTGCGTCAGATAAAGAACTTGTATAGAGAACATAGAAAAAACTCTTAAAATACAATATGCGAAGACAAGGAACTTAACTGAAAAAAGGTAAAAAAGAAAAATTAAAAACTTCACCAAAGAAGATATACAAATGGCTATTAAACACATGAAAAGATGTTCAACATAATTAGTCATCAAAGAACTTCCAATTAAAATGACAATGAGGTACCCTTACAAATTAAAATGACAATAATTAGAAAGACTGTCAGTGTTTACAAGGAAGACTGACTATATCAGTGTTGATAAGGATGTAGCACAACTAGAACTCTTAAATATTAACAGTGGTAATGGAAAATGATAAAACCATTTGGAAAAACACTTAGTAGTTTCTTAAAAAGTTAAACATATGATCCAGCAATTACACTCTTAGATATTTCCTGAGATAAATAAATATTAAAGAAATACATATGTTCATAAAAATGTGTTTATGAGTGTTCATAGCAACTATTCACAATAGTCCCACATTGAAAAGAGTATAAATGTTCATCAATTGGTGAATAAATAAACAATTATGTATTCATGCAGTATAGTATTTCTAAACAATTGAAATAAATTAATTACTGATATTCTCAATAACACAGAAAAATCTCTTAGATGAAGCTAGACACAAAAGTATGCCTAATGTATTACTCTGTGTATATAAAATTTTAGAAAAGATAAATTTAATCTATAGTCAGAGAAAACAGATCAGGAACTGCCTTGAATCAGGGCTGCAGGCTGGAGATTGACTGGGAAAGGGCACAAGAGTCTTTTAGGATGATAAAAATGTTGTATGTCTTGACAGTGGTAGTGGATACATAAGTTTTTACATTTGTCAAAATTTTTTGATATGTATATTTAAAATGTTTGCATTTTGTTGTATGTAAATTATACCACAATAAAGTTAAATTAAAAAATAAAACTAAAGCTTTATTAATTCTCTTGTCAAAGTATTGTTACTAGTTTGTAAAAGCAGTTAGTTACAAGTATGTGTACAAACTTATTCTACTATAAATCAAGGCAACACAAATTAGTAGGAGAGAAAAAAATAATTAAAAAAAAAATGCCATAGACAATTGACCGGCTATTTGAAAGAATATCAAGGTTTAGCCTGATCCTACTCCACACAACACAATAAATTTCAAAGTAGTAGAGTGAAATGTGTATATAACATAATTTTTTAAAATACAAAAAAATACAGATAAATATTCATCTGATTCTCTAGACGCAGAGGACTTTTAAGCTTGAACTCAATGCAAAAATCATGAACAAAAGGATCAAAACATTTAAATATCTTAAAATTGGCAACTTTAAAAAACCACAATAATCCAATTTAAATATTAAATACAATTTTGATAACCTGCAATATATAACCAAAACTTTAACATATAATTTATTAATATAAAGAATTTAACACAAAGTACTCTTAGAAACAGCTAAGGAAAACACAAGAGCCCTTTGAAAAAATGAACAAAAGATATAAGAGTCAAAGCAAATGAATTTTTAAAAATATGAATGTGAACAAAAATGAGACACTTTCTGTCCATCAAATTAGCAAGCATTGTAAATATTATGGTAATATCAGTAAGGTTACAATAAATTCTGCCATTTTACATACCACATGTGGTAGAGTAAGTTATAAACTTTGGAAGAATTGAAAATATCTAAATATCTAATATTAAGGGAATAGTTATATCAATTATGATACAATTGCACTATGGAATATAGTATAGTTAAATATCACTTATGTGTTTTATATCATTAAATATATATTTATATATTAAATACAAAGTCTGACAAGTTTGGGAACTCATCCCAGAAAAAGTGCTACATACCACATTTCTGAATATCGCTATGGTCACCTTCTAAGTACACCCTTTGGGAAGCTATGCACCAATGCCAGTGCCTGGTCCACCCTTCAAAGCAATTTTGGAACTTTTTCCTGGAATGGCCATCAGAGCTGTCATTGTATTACTCTTGATGCCCTGAATGTCATCAAAATGTCTTCCTTTAGATAAGTCCTTTATTTTTGTGTAAAGAAAAAGTCATTGTGGGCCAGATCAGGTGAGTAGGGAGGGTGTTACAATACTCTTATTTGAGTACTGGATTAATACTACCGCAAAGACAGTGCTGTATGAGCTTGTGCATTGTTGTGATGCAAGAGCCATGAATTGTTGGCGAAAACTTCAGTTGTTTAGTCTAACTTTTTCACGCAGCGTTTTCAGCACTTCCAAATAGTAAACTTGGTTAACTGTTTGTCCAGTTGGTACAATTTCATAATGAGCAATCAGTCAGATATCAAAAAATGTTAGCGACATTGTTTTGACTCTTGATTTGGATGGAAATTTTTTGATAGTAAAGAATTGACTGACTTCCATTGTGCACTTTGATGCTTTGTTTCAGGGTAATTCTGGTACACTCATGTTTCATCACCAGTGATAACATGGCCCAAAACATCATCTTGCTGCTCCACAAGGTCTTGGCAAACTTTGACTCTCCTTTGCATTTGTTAATCAGTGAACTCCTTCGGGACGATTTTTGCACACACTTTTCTCATGACAAGATTTTCAGTTAAGCTTTTCCTAACTGTTTCTCTATTGATGTTTACTTGGTCTGTTTCTCACAGTTAGCTGATGATTTTAATGAACAATTTGATGAATTTTTGCAATGTTTTCACCAGTTCTGCTCGTTATTGGCGACCCTGACATCTCTTCATCAGTGACACTTTCTCTCCTCTCAGAAAAATGTTTAATCCATTTGTACACTGCCATTTTCTTCATGGCATTATCCCCATAAACTTGGACTAATATGCCCATGATTTCACTTCCACTCTTGCCAAGTTTAACAAGAAATTTAATGTTTGTTCATTGGTCTAAGTCAAGCTCCAACATTCTTGTGACAGCACACAAAAAGATACAATAACAATAATGACTGCCACTCAGCAAGACACTGCCACATGTTGACACAAACACAGCTTAGTGAGACACAGATATACCAAGGTTATGAAACTTTACTAAGCTGTTTATACAGTGCTGCCAACATACGCGCATAGTGTCAAGTTCGTGAACTTAATTGTCGACCTCATATATATATTACATAGTTATTAAAAAAAATTACATGAAGATTTTTTTAATTATAGAAGAATAATGTTAGGACAAAATTATATTGCACTGTATGTGTGATCTTATCTGTGGAAATAACTAAGTGAATTGAAAGAAATATGTCAATATGGTTTAAAATAATGATTACCAAAGGAGGTAACCAAGGAGGATTATGGATATTTTCCTTTGCTTCAGTACCTTTCAAATTTTCTATTATAGGCTGATAAGTAAGAAAATACATTTAAACTTTCTTTAAATCTTTGCCATATGGATTGAGTAAGGTCAGTCATTATTTACCTAGGGCAATATTGTTCCCAAGGACATATGGCAGTGTCTGGAGACATTTTTAGTTGTCACAATTCAGGGGAATGGGGTTATGGGTATATGGTATATAGAAGTCATGGATGTTGACAAACAACTTGCAATACACAAGATAGTCCCATGTAACAAAGAATTATCTGGCTTAAAATATCAATGAGGCTAAGGTTGAGAAACCCTGAGTTAAGTGACCTGTTTATTTGCTCTCAACATATCCTGCACATACCTTTATAAAATTTATTATATTGTTGATATTTACTACTTACAAGCCCATTTTACCTGTAAGCCTTTGTGTAAATTGAGGGCTCTTAGCTAGGTGATGCCTGGCGTATAGTAGAAGCTCACTCTATGTTTCAGTCATACAACTTATCTACATTTTACTGAGGCTACCCCAGATATAGGACTCTGTGCTAGATTCTAGATTACAGAGATGAACAGATTTTTTAAAAGTCCCTATCCTCATAAAATTGAATTTTGGGGGGGAAGACAGATATTGAGTAAAAATGTGAAGTAAAAATGTAAATAAATAAAATCATTACAGACTGTGATGAAGCTTATTAATATAATGGAAATAAAGAGGTAAGGAGATAAAGAGGCTGCTTTAGATGGACGGAAAGGGAAGTTTTTTCTGAGTACTTGGGCTTCAAGCTGATAACTGAGGGATGAAAGTGAATTAACTATACAAAGACCTTGGAGAAGAATATTCTGGGCAGAAAAAAAAGAGCAAGTGCTCTTGACAAATGTATTAATTCATTTATAGCTGAATTATAATATACATTAATTAACAACATTCTGATGATAATTTACTTTGCAACCTACAATACAGTTTTTTTTATATTTCCCTTTACTGTGCTGTTTCCCACTTAGTAAGCAAGTGAGAACATGAAATTTGAAGTGCATTTTCCTTCTTTAAGAAATGTGTTATGTATCTGTCATTTGTACATATAAATTCTTAACCAGGCAAGCATTCCTTGGCAGTCCTGTTAAATTGTGTACGTATGAGTTATGAATGAGTTTGCTTACTAGGGCCAAGAATTACATATATTCCCAGGGCTAAGAAATTTTCAGGGAATCTCTGCCAATGCCACAAAATAATAGTCTTACATGTATCCCACAAAGAGGGATTATCTTATCATCCCTGTACTTTCCCCCCAACATACAGTAAACAATCATTACTGGAGCAGAGAAAAAAATGGTAAAAATAACATTCATACCTCACAGATCTTCTTTTTCCCCCTCAGAAGCTCAGAGAACTATATTAGAAAGAAAAATGTGGAAGTGACATTGAGAAGTTAAATAAATAATAGAACTAAGAGCATTGTAAATGAGAGACATACGGGGTAACACCTGTTTCTCTACCTGCTGTGATTGGTTACAGCCACTCCTCACTTTAAGGACCAGTTCTCCAGTGAAGGGAATCCCTTTCTCATTCTGTGTGAGTCTCAAGAATCCTCTTTCTGTTATTGTCTCATTCCCACAGTCAGTCAGTATTCACTACATGAAGTGTTTGCAATCATGCAAGACTACATATTTTGTTTACAAGTGTGGTGTCGTATGATACCTATTGAAAAATCAATACCCTTTAGTGCCATGATATACCACAAGACATTCACCTTTAAGCTTCTTGCTTATGGACCAATTGGATTAACGACCTAGTCATAGGAATGGAACTTGGTCGTAAAGTGAGGAGTGCCTATATGCCGCCTAGATATACAGGAGGAGAACTGTGTCTTTTTTTTTTTTAATTAAGTTTGTTGGGGTGACATCGGTTAGCAAGATTATGCAGTTTTCAATTCTCTCTTTTCAATCTGAGTGCCTGTACTTGTAAATTGTACAACTGGACATGGGTGTTCGGTCAACTGAGTCTATTTTTCTGCAACATATTAGTTTCCTAGAACAGAGAAGAGAGAAATAGAAACTCTATGGTCATGATGCCAAAAGTATATACTTTCGGAGGAGAGCTTGAAGGAAATTGGAGGAAAGTAATGGGACCTCCCCCAGATATTACTCTCTAGTTCTGAATTCAAGATGGAGGCCAGTTAATGATGTGCATGTTGCCTTTCTAAAACAGGTGGAAAAAATCTACTCATTAGCTGAATCTATCTATCCATCTTTCTCACTTGAATATAGGTGCCTATACAGACAGAATTTCAAGAAGCCTGCCCCATGCCACCCCAAAAAAACCCTGCTATGTAAAAAACCTAATTTTTTTAAAAGTCTCCTTATTTACTAAAAAAACTGATGGTTAGAATTTAATTTCTTTATATAAATCCACTGATCCTGCCTGATCTTTTTTTACATGAAAATAACCTTAGCAAAAGAGTTTTAGATATTTTCTGGAAAGCAAATTTTGATAATGGAGAGATAGAGAGTGCGAAAGCATTGAGCATATAAGATCGTAGAAAGGTGGAGAAAAGACACCAAACAGTGAGCCTTAATCACCAAAAGTAAATTTCTCCTACCTCAAGTTTTCTTTGTTGCAAGTTTTTTCTCTAGGTGTTGGTTTAGGAATCTGGCTATTTGGTAAACTAGATATACGACATAGAAGATCCAGTGTGTATACAAAAAGAAACTTCTAAATGAAAATCAATTATACAACAAAGAAATTAACCGTCTTTTATACAATAAGAATTTTATAGTCAAGGGAGTTCCCTGGTGGTGTAGTGGCTTAAGGCTTCGGCACTGGCGCTGTCAACGCTGTGGCCTGGGTTCAATTCTCAGCCAGGGAACTACCCACATACTACAAAAAAAAAAAAAGAATTTTATACTCACATTGCTATGGTGGCTTCTCAGAATCATCAAGAACAAGGCCATTTACAGTTTAATGATCAGTCATGGAAGTTATGCAAATTTTTTTTGTGAACCAAAATAGATACAAGAGCTCCAGTCATTTCATTTTAAGCAGCAGGATGGGGAAAAGAAATAACCTGAAGAGAATCTCAAAAGTTCAACACATTACTGTTTACAACTTTATGAGCAGCCCTTAGTCAAATACAGCCACTCCTCACTTAACGACCTACCTGTTTTAACAACCACAGGGATTTATGACCAATTTTCTAGCACAAGTAATCCCCTCTCTCAGTCTTTGTGAGTCTCAGGAATCCCTTTTCTCAATCTTTGTCTCGTTCCATCAGTTGATTATTATTCACTACATGAAGCACTCGCAATCACACAAGACTACCTATTTTGTTTATAAGTATGGTGTCATATGATTTTCTATAGAAAAATACATACCCTTTGCCACCACGACACACACCAAGACATTTGCCTTTAAGCTTCTCACTTATCAACCAATTGGGTTAACGACCTAGTCATGGCAACAGAACTCAGTCATAAAGTGAGGAGTGCCTGTATTCCACAGGGGAGAACTATGTCTTTTGTTTGTTTGTTTGTTTGTTTGTTTGTTGGGGTGACATCATTTAGCAAGATTATACAGTTTTCACTTCTGTTCAATTCTATAATTGAACTGCATCTTTGAGTTAGTTGTGTCTTTAATGGGTGTTCTGTTACCAAGAATGAAAGGGAATTTGGATGTTGGGAAGGCAACTAGCAGACACCACCACTTTAGAGAAGATGAAAATCCTTAAGGTACAAAACACTTCTAAATTACAGATAAAATAATAGCACTACTCTTTGTATTCATTTTGGAGACTTCCATTTTCATCCAAAATAAAGTCACAGGAACCAGATTTACTCTTCCACTCTAAACAACTAAAAAATATAATACAAAATATATGAACCAGTGATTTTTCAAGGACATTAAGCGATGAAGAACAGCAATCCTTGACAGGCAGAACAGAAGTAAGGTGAACTCTATGATGGCCCCAACTTTTTGCCCTGAGTTTTCACTTCATAATATAGTAAATCCTGGTGGACATGCTGGGTTGAGGAGATGAAGCTGAGTGTCTCAGTAGACCAAGTCAGCTAGAGTTTATAGACCAGAATACGAGAGATGAGAGAGCTTCACAGAGAGAACTGCAAAATTCCACTCACGTGCTCAGCAGTGTCCTCATCTGTTCCTCAATGCAAAGAAACCATTCAAGGTTAGGAAAAAGAGAAAAATAAATAAAAATATTAAAGAACAGTACCTGGCACTCACAAGGGGCTGGCAATACGGCCTGTTCCTAACAGGCAGACTGGAAAAAACCATAATTCACAGGGCAATTGGTAATAACCTCAGGAAGTCTCAGTAATTAACAATTCTATTGAGCACTACTCTGAAACTGTGAAACAAATCATAAAAGGATCAAATTATTTGTATTCCTGTATCTAAATTCATTGAATCCCAGAACAAATCTCAAAAATATTTATAGGAATACAAAATTATATATATATGTATACCTCACAAGGTAAAGATTTAATATTTGGGATCCAATCAACTAAGTGAGTTTGCAAGTTTGCAGAGTATAATGTGAAAATAAATTGTGTTTCTATATACCAGCAGTGTACAACCAGAAACTAAATAAAAACATCATCTCAAATAACATTAAAAAATATGAACTACTTAGGGGTAAATCTGTAAAAAGGTATGAAAGACTTGTATACTAAAAACTGTGTATGACTGATTCATGTGGCCTGCGTGCAAGAGCCCTTCTCTTTCTCTTTGAAAATGAAAGCCTAGTAGCTACCATATTGGATAGTTGTATTGTGTCATCTCCAAATGACAAGGAATGGTTTTGTGGGTCCAAGAAAAAGATGGGGAACAAATTGGAGGGAAGAATATTTGCTATGCCAAGTGGTAGTTCTGAGGACAACTGTAGCAGCAGAAATTCATCAGTGAAATTCCAGGTTCTGACTGTTCATGTGGGATGAAGAAGAAATAAAATTACAGTATCTTAAAAAAAAAAAAGGTAGCCTTCCAAGTCATCCAATGAATGGATCAAAGCAATGTTTTGTATCATAGTATTTTCCTCCAAAACTCAGAGACCCACTAAGCACAGTGCCTTTTTTTTCCTGTGAGCAGATGTATAATGTGCAACAATGTCTTCTTCATCTTAGAAGGAAATATCCCAGTATTTCTGCAGAAAACAACCTATATGGCAAGCTCCTGAATCTCCATGGGGCTTTTCTTCCGCTTTGCAGCACAAGGGCATCCCAGGGTACTTGCCTCTTCTTGCCCACAGGATTCCATTAGCGTGTTGTCATTCATCTCATGGACCATCGCTGTTCCATGAAATGTCAAGATGACTAACAGTATACAGACACGTTATGACAGAGAGCGAGAAAGCTCACACAGGTCTAGGTCAAGACAGTAAGTTTGTCCTTGCCATGTCAAAGCAAATTGCTTCTGATTCTTTCTACTGATTGTGATTGAGCAAAACATAGTTACTAAATCCATAGTTGGTTACTGAATACTACTGGCTATGTCGATCTACTCCAATAAAGCTATCATATTTGACATGACAACAGCAATTGGGGCACCTCCTGTTTATATTTAAGGTATTCCAATATTATCTCCCATTATCCATATTTTTTTTACAGAATAAGAATTAAACCCTGTGCTGATGGGGAGCACTGTGCCTGAATCCTTTCAGACTTTTAGAGTGGCAGTAATCTCTGCAGTCTTCTTGCATGGTATTGCTTCTGATTTACTCTCTTTGCCAAGGGTAGGTAGCAGTTTCAGAGACTTGCACTTGGCTATTACTAGCATTATGGTTCTTACTTCACAAGTCTGGTGAAATGTGAAAATTCTATTTGTGCCAAGAATATTTATTTCAATACACATTTGGGACCAGGAAAATTACCACAACATGGATCTGTGTATTCACTGCATTCACTGTAAGACAGACTTGGGTCAGGACTCCATTGATCAACAAAATTTTGCTTTATCCCTGGCCCCCGAAAAGTTTAAACAGTCTCCTTTCTCCAGTGGACAGTTAGCCTAGAAATATATCACAGGTGTGTTGAGGAAGACTTAGAAAAATACAAGGGCTGCCTGGAAAGTATCCAGCCATGTAATATGAAAATAGAGGCATTTTTGGCTGGATTTTTTTCTGGACAGCCCTTGCATACTCATATTCTTGTGATGAGATTACAGGGTACTTCCTCAGGGTCACATCCTCTATTTCAACCAGTTGTCTCTGAGTCTGTGAACTGGCTTAGCTCTGGGAAGTGAATGCCAAATTGAAATTTCCTATTATAATCACTGACATCAGCCTACTACTCACCACCTTTCATTTTTAAAAATTATGTTTGTTATTATTCCACAATTCAGGTAACATCCTAATCTACCTCCCTTCTATTTTGACCCTAGAAACATTATGATCTAATAGCCATCACACCAGATCCCTATGAATCAAGGCATCCTGGTTGTGATTCCACTATTTCTGTCCATTACTAGGGTGACCAAAGATTTATTGTCAAAACCAGGTCATTTTTGAGGGTGAAATCTGGCACTATTAATAATTATACTAGGACAATAGGCAAAAATTGTCCCAGACAAACTATGACAAATGTTGACCTTTGTCATTATGATAATTAGATCCACCTTGCCTCTGATGATTCAGTGCTGCCACCTGGCTTCTACCATTGCTTAAGCTCTTCATTTTATTGAATTTCAAGGATTACAATTCCAATGCAGCATCGTCTCACACCATCAACTCTGGCCTACACAAGACAGCAATCGTTAAACTTCTCAAAGATATTGGTGATTCCTTCACAAGTACATTTTGTTGCCTTTAGACATGAAGTTCAGGACTGCTCATGAACTGCTAGGTCCTCAGATATAACACAGTAAATTCATTCCAACATTCTTACATCCTTGAGCCCTCTGAACCCTTTCTCAATATCATGCTAAGGAAATTCTGGCATCTGCACTTCATTTCATTGCTGAATCCAAACTTCAAAAAACCATCCCAGGAGACTGGGTGAAATGGGTTCAGATGTCTGTCAAAACATTGAGTCTCAAGTCATCGATGAGTATCCTCATATCTATAGATGAGTATTTCCATCCTCTATCTAGCCTTACATTTCACACTCCTCCCCAGTCCATTGCTCTAAAGATCTTTTTCCTTACATGTTCCCCTGGTTCATGCCTATATATCGCCCACATTATTCAATTCCCTTGACATGTAAGCTATTTTTCCTGGAGCAGACTATTTCTTCATTGAATTGGTACTGAAATCTGACCCTAGCTTTCAGCCTGAAGTAATGGGGTGGCGTGTGTGTGTGCTAATAATTGGCACCATTTAATGAGATAACCTGCTATTGCTGAGGATATTACATGGTTTCTGGGTACAAGGCCTCTCTCTCCTTAGCAAGTGGAATGGTCTGTTTTTGTGAGATTACAGTGTTTAGAAGAATTTAGTAGGCATTACAGAACTCTCAAGCTCACCTATCTAAATGCCCCAATTTCAGATCTCAGGACCCCATTCTTTTTCTATCAAGGCCCCATCTTTTACATGGGAAATCTGTCAAGTTTGCACAGACAGCTTCCTTTGCAGCACTGCCACACTTAAAATCAGATCCAGGGCCTGATTTGCATCAGTCTATCTTACGGCTGCAGGAATTGAGCATCTTCTTATAACTACTCTAGAAGCATATCAGCCAAGGTCTGAATATTTCCTTTCCCTTAGTATAAAGTTGTGATAATAAATGACTGCCATGTCTACTTGAAGAAAGCTTAGAGGCATTCCAGATGATTCAACATTCAGCCAAAAAACAAAACAAAACAAAACAAAACAAAAAAAAACATTCAGCCAAAACTGAGAATCACTTATACTATACTAAATATGGATGCAGAAGAGGGGCTGGAAAGGGGAATAACCAAGTGTAGTACATGTATGGAGAAGTTTAGAGGATTCTGTGGACCATACGATCAATGAAGCAACAGTGAGATATGACAACTGAAAAAGCTAAAATGACCTTAAATTGTAAATATTGAATAGAGAATTAGAAAATCGTAAAAGTAACTCCCATTTTTCAGGCAATTACTTTTGCATCAGACACAATACAAAAGATTTTTCATGCTTTATAGAGTTTAATCCTCACATTAATTCTATGAAGTAGATGTTATCATCTCCAATTTATAGTGGAGAACACTAAGTCTCAGTGAAGTTAGCTAATTTGCCTAAATCACCCAGCTAGTATATTGTATGGCTAGGATTTACTGAAGTTGCTGTATGAATAATGAATTAAAGAGGATGCAGAGGGACTAATTCTACTGGGAATTTACTTGGAAGAAAAAAATATAAGTGATATTTTAATAAAAATTGGTGTTGAAGTGAATAGAGATAATGAAAGAAATACAAAATTCAAATATTTCCCCAAGATTTCTATTCTAGGAGACTGGGATATTTGTGACACCTATGGAAAAAAATGTGATAGGCAAGAGGGTTAGTTTTATGGAGAAAAATAAATTTTGTGTTTTTAATAATAAAAAGTAATATTTATAAAGTTCTTACCATTATTAAGTATTTATACTCATATTCATCTCCTTTAAACCTCACACAACCCTGCGTATTATTAGTATCATTCCCATTTTAGAGAAGTTGCCCAAGATTACAGAGTAAGTGGTATAGTCAGGATTTGAACCCAGGTGTCTGTGGCTTAGATTCTGCATTCTGAATCACCTAGCTACACAGTGTCACACACTGAGTTTAAGACTGCTGGATCTAAGCAGAAACGTGCCAGCATAGGGGAAATATGAGAGTATAGCAAGGCAAAATGGTTGTAGTATATGTTCAAGTAATTCATAGTTCATAAATATACCTACTAAGTAATTTTAAATGGAGCATTGGCACATAAACATTTTTGTGTCATGAAGTACAATATCACTAGTTTCAAAAAATTGTTATTGGGAGTTCCATGGTGGTATAGTGGCTTAAGGCTTCGGTGCTGGCGCTGTCAGCACTGTGGCCTGGGTTCGATTCCCGGCCAGGGAGCTACCCACATACCAAAAGAAAAAAGAATTAGTACTATCAAAAAATTGTTATCAAGACCTTAGGTATATATGGAAAATATATACTCTCCTTTACACAATTACTGGTTCCTCCTTTGTAGTAAAGATCTCTTGTTCTCCAATAGTGATAATACTGTTATTCTTCAAGATTTTGGAAAAAAATCTTTGAAAAAAAAACTAAAGTTACTTTGACTCTTGTATTCTAAATAAGTTGGTTTTTAGCTCATTTGGCTTCTGTTTTTATCATTTTGACATCCTCGTTGAAGTGTAATTGACATCCAATAATCAACACATTTCAAGTGCATGCATTGATGAGTTGTGACACACATATACACCTGTGGAATCATGACCGCAATTAAAATAACAAACATTTCCATTGGTCCCAAAACTGGCCTGGAGCCTTTCATAATCTGTTCCTCTGTCCGCCCTCATGCCTAGACTATCACTGATCTGCTTTGTGCCCCTATAGATTAATTTGCAATTTCTAAAATTATATATACATAGACTCACATATTTTATACTCCTTTTTCTCTGACTTCTTTCACTCGGCATGATGATTTTGCGATTCATCATGCTGGGATGTGTACCCATGGTTTGTTCCTCTTCATTGCTAGGAAGCATTCCGTTGTATGGCTATACTACCATTTGTTCACCTGTTGGTGGACATTTGGGGATGTTCCAGTTTGACACTGCTAAATAAATATGATATGAACATTCATGTTCTTCATCTTAGTATAGACGTGTGCTTTCATTTCTTTTGGGTAAATACTACAGGGTCTGAAGGGCCTTGCAAGGAATGGCCTGTTTCACCTACGTGACTGCTAGACTGTAGGAACATTTTTTCTAAATTTCCTCCTTCTCGCCCTATAAAACCCCTGCCTAGATAACCCTCAGGGTGATGCTCTTCTCAGCCTCAGCCCATCTGCACCCAGATACTCTGAATAAAATCATGTTAAACTCCAACTCAGCCTCAAGCATCTTCCTCTCAGCGTTCCCAACATTGGTACCAAAACCCAGAAGGCCTGGTGCCGGCTCGGCTGCTCACTGCAGCCTAGTAGCCTCGCCCTGCCTCCTGAACCAGCCGAGACGGGTGCTGG